>WBZZ01002644.1:5000-7500 GCA_019918135.1 Paulinella micropora | reverse complement strand
GCGGCATATACAGAATTCTATCGAGAAAGTGGCTATGAAATATGAAACGAACAGAAGACACCAGAACAATCAACCATGGTGTACTAATAGATCAAAAGAATGATAAACAAACAGAAGAACTACACTGGATAAGAAAACAAGACCCCACAGAAGAGAACATTCGTAAACATGCGAGATGTAGGAACCAACTACGCAAAACAATGAAATGGGAGAAAAAAGAACAGCTAACTAAGCTTTTTAGAGGAAACCAAACACAGTCCAAAGATACAAATGGGAGTAATCCGATCGGTAGTGCCGACCGCGGCGAAGCCCAGAAGTACACCTGGCAACCTAACCTACGAGGTGTAACGTGCAATGACTCGCAATCACTTTATCATAGTAGGCAGGAAGACTGGATATGATCCCTAACGATTACAAAGACGAAGAAAAGAAGAACGAAGAAGGACGTAGAGGAATTGGGGAGATTTCGAACGAAGAACGAAAAGAAAAGAGCCCACCTTTGGACTACAACACACGACACTTGAAAAAGTAATAGAAACAATCCAAAACCTGAAAAGAGATAAGGCTGCTGATATATTTTAAATAAAACCCGCCATGATAAAAGACCTTAAAGACTTCCTAGCACCTACGTTAACTCAGCTTTTTAACCAAGCAATAGATGAAGGGAGCTACCCTGACAGCCTAAAGATAACTAAGGTCCTTGGGATTTATAAGGCGAAGGACAGAACTATGCCTGAGAACTATCGACCTATCTCTATCCTACCCATCATAGGCAAGGTCTTCGATTCAATCATCAACTCCCAAATAGTACATCACCTTACCCTCCACCGGCTAATCTCGTGCTTTCAGACCTAACTCGAGCACTACCTTATCTATCCAAACCATAATCAAGCACATCCGAAAGCACAAGGATGATATGTATAGTCGGAATAGGGTTGGAGATAGGTTGCTGCCTTGCGGGATTCCGTGCGTGATATTACGTCGGGATGAGGTTGCATAGTTAGTGTGTGGTCAGTGAAGAGAAATTCATCTTTAAGATTCTGGATGAGTTTGTTGTGAATCACTGTATCATAGGCCTTGGACAAGTCTATATACAATGCCATCACCAGTTTACCACAACATGGCACAGTCTATACCTATGCTGATGACACCACCCTTGTCATCGCATCCAAGGATTTATATAACCTTCAAGCCCAGGCACTTAGCGGATACCAATAACATCATAAAATATTTCTATTCCAATATTCTTGTCCCAAACCCAAATTAAACTAATTACACCAATTTCCATAAATAAACCCAGTATAAAACTAAACTATTAATGAACACAACATACAACCATGCCAACACACAAAGCTACTGGGCCTCAGTACTGGCCACACCAACACATGTAGAACATCCGATTTCATAAACATATCGCACAAATTGTTGATAAGCTATATATATATATATATATATATATATATATATATATATATATATATATATATATATATATATATATATATGTATATATATATATATAATATACATATATGTATATATATATATATACAGATATATTATATATACATATATATATGTATATATATATGTAATATACATATATATATTCATATATAAGCTTATATTATATGTATATGTATATGTATATGTATATATATAATAATATTATATATATGTATTATATATATGCATATATATTATATATATACATATATATATGTAATATACATATATATATATATTCATATATAAGCTTATATTATATGTATATGTATATGTATATGTATATATATAATAATATTATATATATTATATATATAATATATATATATATATATATATATATATATATATATATATTTATATTTATATTTATATATATGTATACATATATATGTATATGTATATATATTCATTCATTCATTCATTTATATACTGCGGTTCACAACAAGCCTATGCCCCTCAAGACCTACAACTATATTATTCCCATGCTTACCCCGATATAATGCAGAACATAACAATCTGGGGGTCGGATAACCCAAAAAGTAAATACCAGCAACCGCTGATTTAAGCACATAAGAAAATAATAAGACTAATGTGCTGCACCAATAGGACAGCACATACACTACCCCTAATAACTAAGCATAAGCTTAACACTTATAGGGTGTGTATAGAAGTGCATAATTTCCGATACCCTAATACGTACACAAGAAAACTCAAGACAGGCCCTATCATGATAACACCTTCACTCCCACTGCTCAAATACATAACCATAATACCCGCTACTCAAAACGAAACAAACAATACATTGATACAAATAGTGCCTACTACACACAGATTAACACTCTCAGTGATATGAATACATATTTGTATGTATGATACATATCTTAACTGTATTTATACGCACTGTGATACAACGTAACCAGAAACAATACGATGACGTATACGTTCAAGGACTCATGACTTCTATTAGTCAAGGACTTTTTGACTTAGGATA
>WBZZ01002643.1:112500-124598 GCA_019918135.1 Paulinella micropora | reverse complement strand
TGGCGGTGGCCACACTCATTTCATATTTTCAATCTCATGGATACCAGCATCTCTGCACTGGTACTCTCATAGGATTTGAAATCTTTGAGACAGTGGCGATGAGTTTGAGGAGTGCTGTTGGCTTGGCGGCGACCCTTACGGAGGTAGTTTCCTCCTATGGGCTATTCTATGGCCGCAAGTCGATCATCCTCTATTTCTTTTCGGCGTTACACACAGTTAACCGAGTAAGCTTACTCAGCTCATACAACAATGCTCGACGTTTAGCTCAGTGAAGTCCAAGAACTCGAGACACACGTGTTCGAAAATACGGTTCAAAGCGTCGCTCCGTCAGCACTGTTTCAAGAAGTGATGAGTGCATGCTCAAACATGGACTCGCTCACGGAGGCACATACGGCACAGGCAGGCGGTGTACCTGTTGGCGCACAAGCCACGTACACAAACAGAGTTGCCGGTTGGAAGAGACAGAGAGAGCCAGACCTGAAGACCGCATGTTGGAGGTGGTTCGCGGGCTTGCAGTGTAAGGCACAGATGGAGAACAGAGACTGCTCTTTCAATCATGATAGGCAGAACCCAACAGCAAGGGCAAATTTTCTGAGCAGGACGGAAGGCAAGGAACCGGGCCTTTTCAATATGCTTCAGATTGCCGCTGTGAACGAAGGTTGGTATGCCAATATGTGTGATGATGAGGAGTTACGAGAGGCAATCATTACCTACATGAAGAGGATGAAGGAGAAGAAGGAGGAAAGGGAGAGACAAAAGAACTTAAAGGCCTCTCAAAGAGGACGAGAAGGAGGAGCAGGAGCAGGAGGAGGAGGAGGAGGAGGAGGAGGACGAGGACGAGGAACATGGAGAGGAGCCTCGAGGTGGCAGGGAACCCCTCAGAGAGGAAGAGGAGGAGGTCGGGGATATACCCTTTATGGAGAGAGAGCTGTTCGAGCTCCAGCCCCCCCACCCAGAGGAGGAGGAGGCTCGTGGGCAAGCTCAAACCCAAATTTCGGTCGAGCTCAGGCCTACAACACTGCCTCGGAGACCGATACGTCATCCTACCCGGACACTACTCAAGGTAATCGTTTCGAGGTGGTGGAATGACTGGAGGGGGAAGAAGAGAGGAAGGAGAAGACTGTGAAGTTTAACCCTAAAGTCACAGTGCTTTCTAATGCTGTTGTGCAGACTGGGCCAACGCTTCCTCTATGTGAAAACAAAAATGTGGGTACACAGAGACTGCAGCCCCAAGGTAGTCTCATACCCGTTCATACAGCACGGTTACCAATGATAACTGATGCAAATAGGAAGGCGAGACTTGCGATGGAGGCGAGGAGGCCAATGGCAGACGTATCGCCTCGGCCAAGCAAACAACCACGAACAGACTCAATGTCTACGGTCGCGGCGGGTGGCGAGCAAAAAAACAATGTGTGTACTCAAGTACCACAAGACAATGTCGCTCAAATAGTAAACGCACCAGTACCGCAGAATAATAAAAATGTTAATGAGGTGAAGCAGGAGGAGAAGAAGGAGGAGTTGAAAAACTTAGAGACAAGACTCCAAAATTTGGAACGTAAAGTTCTTGTTCTCGCAGCCAATATACACAGGCCCGATGCTCTGTGTTATACGGAACTTTATTGTGAAACATTGAAGACAATATTAAAAGTTGGTAATGATACGATGGCGAATATTAATATTGTCGGCAGGAAGTTTTTTAATCGATACCGGGACTGGGTGGACGGAAATATGAAAAAGTCAACGGGCACTCTCAAAGGAGTGAGCAGCCGGACGGATATCACGGGAATCATCACATTGACCTTTAAATTGAAATCCGCACGAGTATACCGTATGGACCTCTATGTCGTCCCCGGTTACCACGGGTCAATATTACTATCGTATGACCAATTGGCTACGATGGGGGCTGTGATTGATTGCGCCGCACGGCGAGTGATATATGGAGTAAAAAGAGGAGAAGAGAACCATATTGATCCCTTCAACGCTACTGACTCTTATGAGGCTTATGAGCTGAGTCTAGCGACGGATCACAAAAAGATGGCCATCGCACATGAGGCACTTGAGGTGTACGTTCACCCCCATGTCGTAAGACCGGATGAGCTGTCCTGGACCGACAATTGGGAATCCCAAGTGTGCACTGTCACAGTTCCGACATCCCATTGGGACAAAAAGTCTATTGATGACTTAATCGAGAAGCGAAAGGAGGAGATTATATGTGTCGCACAAAGAAGCCCGTCGTTGGCGAGATTCGCGGAAGGAGTAGGAACAGATGTCCATATTACTAACGGATACTGTTTCCATGCGAAAGTAGGAGAAGAAAAAAGGGAGGAGTTTGTACCAAGGAGAACGGGGCGAATCCCGGATACTCCACCAGAAACTATTAAAAGTTTTATTACTGATTTCTGGGGTGACGAGCCCACGTGGCTGCGTTCACTGTCTGAAGTGAAGAAATGCTTACGGACTTTATTCGAAAATAATAAGCCGTATACTATTATCCTGCCATATAATGAGAAGGCGATATGGGCGCAGGAAATAAGGGACCGGCTTATTGATCATCCTATACCGGTACCCTCTCGCAAGCAACAGCTAGTGGTGGCTTGTCGTATGGGAACTCGTGAGCAGAGCAGTGCATACAAGCGGAAGCTCAGAGACCTCGACAAGTTGAAATTAATACCGCAAGCATTCACATGCTTTGATGGTTTTTACACCCGTAAAGCTCCTTTGCAATACGCGAGACTCATTGACATGCTGGTGGAGCTCGGTAAAGATGATGAGCCGGACACGGTCACGTATGAAAAGACGGGCCTAGATGATGTCTCGGAAGAGGACTTAGGCTTGGAGGAGGACAGAGAACCCCTCAAGCAGCATAAGCAGATGTCTGATGAAGATTTTCAAGAGGCGGCGCGGAAAATATTGGAAGAAGGAGTAGGCACGGAGAAGGAGAAGGAGCTTTTAAAAGCCAAATTAGAGGCGAACAAGGAAATTTTTGACCCTCCACATGCAGGTGGTGTCAAGCCTGAAGATTTCACTGCGGTTATTTACAAAATACCGGGTGCGGAGCCGTCACCGGCACCACGAAGGGCGAATTTGAGAATACATGAGGCGAAGATAGCGGAGGAGCTAGCAAGACAGCTGCTCAATGAGGACTTTATTGAGAGATCAACATCTCCAATAGTCTCACAACCGAGAATAGTGCCGAAGCCAGGAGGAGAATGGCGCCTGACAGTTAACTATGCTCGTGTTAACAAGGTGCTGGAGGAAGAGAGAAATCCTCTCCCGACATTAGAAGAAGGAAGGAGAGTACTGCGGAATGCAAAATTCTATTCGGTCATTGACCTTAAGAATGGCTTCTGGCAGATACCACTGGAGGAAAAGTCCAGATGGCTGACGGCGTTTGTGGTGGGTATGGAAATATATCAATGGAAAGTGCTTCCGATGGGCCTCAAGCAAGCCCCAGGACTTTTCCAGAAGGCGATGCAGAAGATGTTGAGCAGTCAGTACGATGATTTGTCTGACGGTGGCTTTATGAGAAGGCGGGGACAGAAGGCGTGAGAAATGCATTTTGCTATATCGATGACATTATCGTATACTCTAACACAATGGAGGAGCATATCGATCATTTGTCCGATATATTCAGGCGCATCGGAGCTTTTGGCCTGAAGTGCAATCTAAAGAAGTGTCAACTTGCCAAGACGAGTGTGACATACTTAGGGTACGAGATCTCCCATAATCGAGTCTCGATATCCAAAGAGAAGAGGGAGGAGATTATGAATCGACCGATACCGAAGAACCACACTGAATTGCACTCATTCCTTGCGATGGCGCAATACTATAGCCAGTTTATACCCGATTGGGGTGCAACACGGGCTAAAGTGGAGAAAATGATAGATTTTGGAGACTTTGAGAAGTGGGACGAAGAGGCTTTGCAAGCGTTTCATGCGCTCAAAGATCTCATTTACAAAGACCCGAAAGACGGAGGACTGGTGTTAACGATGCCCGACTTTACGAAACAATTCGTAGTCGATACAGACGCATCTAAGTTTGCGATTGGGGCTGTATTACAACAAGAGGATGAGGAGAAGAAATTACGCCCAATCATGTTTATTAGTAGGAAGTTGTGTGCGGCGGAGAGAAACTATTGCACAAGGCAAAGAAAGGCGTTGGCGGTAGTATGGGCCCTCAAGAGGCTCAAAGAGTATTTGTGGGGAGGACCTCAATTTACTGTCAGAACTGATCATCATAACCTGTTATGGTTGATGAATCATGAACAGACGGGACGGCTGGCGCGGTGGCAAGCGTTCTTGTCTTGTTTCGATTTTACAATGGTCCATCTACCGGGAAAGCGAAATGTGGTCGCTGATAGCCTCTCTAGGCTAGAGTTTAACTCAGAAGTATCGGCGTTGGTGTCCACGGTGGAGATGGAAGACTTGTCCACTGACAAGGTGTATGAGGTCAGCCACATTGAGGCGATGGAGATGGCGAGTGGAGTCCGATATGACCGCACAGGTCTACGGTACAGTCCACAAGGCCCGGATCACGGGATATGTTGTGAGCTACATACCCAGGAGGACGCTGAGTGGTCCTATGAGGTATATGAGAATGCGAAGGCGAACATAAGAGAGGAAGAGGAGACGCAGGAAGTTTATGCGGAGCCTCCTCAAGAGCGGAGAAGTGACCTAGACGATGATCCGGAAAGAATCGGGGTACGGCTAGAAGATGGTACTATCCATATAGCCTCGCCTACCGCATGGAGGCAACAACAGGCTCAAGATCCGGAGTTTAAAGAACTGATACAGTTATATCAGAACCCGGATGAGCCACGGATGACGAAAGCGATCAAAGATCAGATGAAGGAGATGGGATGGAGAGATGGTCTACTGTGGTACAAGGGCCTTCACGGTCGTTATGCGTCACAGCCGGACAAATGGACCCTTTGGGTACCGGAGAGTCTGAGACGATTTATATTTGTCGCAGCCCACAATTGCCCACTTTTGGCGCATCCGGGTCGACAACGAACTCATATGTTCGTAGCGAGGCGATTCTGGTGGAAGAAGATGAAGGAGGAGATAGATCAGGCGGTGGATGCATGCATCCCGTGCAAGATAAACAAACACCACTGAAGGCAAATTTCGGCCTGATTGGCGAATTTCCTCTTCATGCGGGAATGTTTGAGTTTATACACATTGATCATGTGGGACCTTTCCCAGAATCGAAGGATGGTTACAAATACCTCCTTACGGCTATTGACAGAGCCACCAACTATGTGTGGATCATCCCTGTCAAAGACGTTACCGGCAAGACGACGGCCGAGGCGCTGATCGATAGGATCATCTCACAGATCGGAGTACCAAGAAAGATATGTTCTGATCGAGGCTCGGACTTTAATAACGAGGTCATCGACAAACTATCTAAGTATTACGGGATGAAATGGCAATATGTTACTGCCTATAACCCGCGAGCAAATGGGAAAATCGAGCGGGTACACAGACCCCTCAAAGCCTCGCTAAAGATGTATTGCACGAAGAAGGAGAATCAAAGAGCATGGGTCGAGGCAGCACCATCATTTGCGTTTGCAATGAACTGTCTACCCTCTACGGCGTTAGGAGGCTCGAAGAGCTCAATCTCGCCATATCAGTTAGTATATGGGCGTGAGCCTGATATCCCGACTTCGCTCCTTCACCCAAAAGACACTTGGGCGGATGCGGATGAGTTGTTTGGGATGAGACTTAGAGTGAAGATGGAGGCGGAACAAATAGTCAGGGCGCATAGAGAGGCGGAGCGCCGAAAGACTGATGCTGAAGGGGTGCGACAAGCGCACTTGGATCAGATCAAGTTCCAGGTCGGGGATATTGTACTATTGTACCATCCTCAAGTCCCGAAGGGAGTCAGCTCTAAGCTGTTCACTCACTGGAAAGGACCTTATCAGATTATGGAACAGACGGGACCTCTGAATTACAAGATCAGGGGTAGAGGGAAGGTGCAAATTGTGAATGTAAGAAGGCTGATTAAGTATGATCCCTTCTTACTGGAAGATGAATCCGTTGAGGAGGCGTTAAAACGGATGAAGGATGATTTCAAAGAGGTGCCGCCCATCCACAAGGAGGCTGGCATAGACCAAGACGATGCTTATCGGGCACCGATAGCTGAGAAGGAGGAGAGTGAGGTGGACAGCAAGGAGAAGACTGACCGCATAAGCGCGGTGGGGACTCAGTCCAAGTCTCCGCGAGAGCATAGCGGAAAGAAGGAGAAGATCACAGAGGCGCAGCTAAGGAGAGCGCGGAATGATCTTATCAACGACCAACCGAGGAAGGCGATGAGGTCGATGAGATCAAAGGACGTCCACCAGGAGGAGGAGGGGACGGACACTGACCCAAACGCGGGCAACGTTGAGATTGTCCATGAGCGATGGAAGGAAGGCGATGCGATAGCAACCATCGCATGGGTGAAAAATGTTTTCTATCTGATGAGACCAGCGGAACAACATGTCGCTGATGACACTCTCTCAGACTTATACTTGATGCGGGTCGTGGCGGTCCCACGACAGATGCGTGTCACACGGACACTCAAAATATCATCAGCCGCAAAGATAGTACAACCGATACTCCAGTTCTGGAGAAGTATGGACCCGGTTGAGGTTCCAAAGGCAAGACATTATCTGCCAGTATATAAAGACGCAAAAAGTCTCGAGACATGGGATGATACAATTACTCCCAGAGACAAGGATTACACTGCGTGGACCATTCAGACACTGCCAAGAGGAGTGCTTGATGTCCCTTTTGAATTATCGTTGGGCGGAATCCCTAATAAGATCTGGGACATTCTCGAACAGTCAAAGTTCGATCTGACTTTTGTTGGTGGTCCTCCACCAGGCAAAGAAATCCGCGCCAGACGACGAAGGCAGTGACAAAGAAACTATTTTTCTTTATGCGTCTCAAATAAACTGATTGATTGCCCACGGCGTATCATGATTTGATCATGCATCATCAGTTATCAATATGAATATTAAAAAGACTCAGTGATGTAACTTGGCATTCGATCGCAACATACGAGTGCGAAAGGTCGATCGACGATGATACTACACCGTATACGGGGATCGCTAGTGTATTGAGCGATGGTGTTCCCGGGTATGACCCTTTCCAAGTCCTGGGATGATGTTCTCGAAAATGAAATGTTCTCTGAAACTTTCATTAAATTATTTTTTACGATAGATTATATACTGTCGTACCTGAGCACGGTCAATCTCTACTTGTGTCGGTATATCGCAGGGTCGGGTACATACACCTCGACTTCGGATATAGCTATTAGGACTGGCCCCCTAATACTATATCATAGGATATCCGCCTTATACAAGGGTATGTCATTAAAAAGACAATGTACTTACGAGCTCCCTGTGAATAATAATAATAATAATGATAATGATAAGAAGAAGGAGATCAAAGGGGGAATCGTACTACAGCACCACGTTGCTTGTATTTTTTTTATTAATTGTACGTTTGTTCTTGACATACTGCCGAAAAAAAAAAAAGAAAAAAAAAGAAATTGAGGGGAAGGAGTTCAAAATTTACAAGAAAGGCTAGAGAATCCGCTTTGACGTGCCGTATGAGGATATATTTATCGTCTTTTAGCGTCTATCCGTGGGTCGATGCGCTGTGTGGCATGACTCCATAGCGCATACTATTGCAGAAAGAAATCAGAAGGTGTATGACGAAAATGCTATTTCCGTCATAAAATCGGGAGGGGGTACTGTAGGCATCACCCCCCGGATAGCCGGTAAAAAAATACCTTTTCCTGGTGACAGGTGCACCAGCTTGTTTTTCAGTATTATTTGTCCGGATTGGACCTGATGCCATTTTATTCCTGGTCTGTTGCCGTTTTCCTTTTTGGCTTCACTGAGCTAATACAACGAGACATCATTCTCATTCTTGAGGACTGTGTTTGGTTGTATTACCGACTTTTTACGAGCTATCGTTGGGGGCATTACACTGTACTGTTTTCCAACAGACCGCCAGAGTCGGGGGATGAGTCGGGTAGTTCAATCGATCAAGAGGATCAAAAAGAAGGAGATGTGGACAACAAACGAGCCCCTCATCCCAGCGACTCACTTGTCAGTGACGATGATGTCGAAGAAGATGAGGGGTCTGGTGAAGACGAGGAGGAGGATCCGGCACTAGAGATTGACGAAGGCGATAGCCTACCTGCCAGTGAGTTCAAAGATGTCAAAGAATGGAAGGTGGGTGTTGCACCTCCTCGTGTGCTGCCGGCATTCGAAGGGCAGTCCAGGGCATCACTTTCTGTGCGTTCCCCCGACCTCCTCAGTATGGTGGATATTTTCTTTATGTTCTTACCCACGCAATTCTGGCAGAATGTCACAAGAAACACCAACAAGTATGCAACCTGGAAACGTAATCTCAACCCCTCAGAGCGTCAGCGGCCTTGGGTACCCGTGACACTATCTGACATACTTTCATTTTTGGCGATCCTTATAATGATGGGGGTGATGGGGTTGCCTGCTGAAACAGATTATTGGATTGGCGCTGTGTCAGACTTCTGGCAGTGGCCAGACCTTGCAAGCATCATGGGGTACGTGAGGTATCAGAATATCAAACGTTATTTTCATCTCACTGACCCCCGTCTGGCAGCTCCTCGTGACTCCCCTCAGTATGACAAACTTTTCAATGTTCGAGTCTTTATTGAGATTGTACAAGAAAATTTTCCTAGGCTGTGGGAATTGGGTCAGTGGGTGTCAATCGACGAGGGAATGATCCCTTTTAAAGGGCGTATCTACCTCAGGCAATACTTACCGAAAAAACCCATCAAATGGGGATTCAAACTGTTTGCTCTGTGCTGTTCAGTAACAGGCTATTTTTATACGCTGCTTTGTTATGAGGGTGAGGGAACTGTGCAGGACGATTCTGGGCACGGAATGACGTATGCAGTTGTTATGAAGCTTTTAGACCTAGCCGGCATCGACCAAAGCGGCAGGATCATCGCTTTAGATAGGTTTTACACAGGGCTGCAGTTGTTTTTTGACTGTGTCCTAAAGAGGTGCATCAACTGCATTGGCACTGTTGTCAAACCCAGGCTGAGGGCGGCAAAGGAGCTACTGGACGAAGTCAAGAAGAATAGTGACCGGGGCACGTGCGCAATGGCCACTTGGAGTCATAACTGAGTCAGTATGCATGCTGTTGCTTGGAAAGACACCCAGGTGGTTTATTTTTTGTCAACTGTGTTGGGGGGTACCATGAGCCACGTCGAAAGGAGGCTGCATGGGGGGGGGGGGGGGGGGGGGTGGAGCTACGGTTCCAGTGAATTGTTTTGAAATTTGCAAGACATACACTCAGCACATGGGCGGCGTTGATACAGGCGATCAGTTACGACTTCGTTACGGAGTTGAGAAGGCGGTAAGATTCAACAAGCCCTGGTTCAAGTTATTTGCGGTTTTGTTAGATGTTGCGGTTACAAACACAACTATCATCTACAAACAGTTTCATGAAGAAAAAACACACAAAGACATGCTCAAGGAACTTATTGAGGGTTTGGTGTCTTATGCGGGGCTTTTTGGAGGTTCTAGGAGCGCAGCGAGGGGCAAGCGTGTGATATGCCCTGGCTATTTGGTAAGTCTTACAAACGAGGCGAGTGATGGTAAGCGCGGCGCGGGTAAGCAGAACTCGGTTTGTTGTGCGGTGTGTGCTAGTAATGGAATCCGCAAGCGTACCAGTGCTTATTGCAGCGATTGTCACTATTTTTTTTGCCGAACTGGAGAATGTTTTCCGTGGCACACAGTCAATCATTTCGTTCCATCTGGGAAATGTAAGAGGCAGCCGTTGTGACAATTATTGTCAAGGTTTTATTAGTTATTAAAGAACGGTTTTTTTACACAATTAGCTTCCACCGGGTTTAATTCAATTGAATTTAATAATATAACTGTCAAAAACCACAAATAGGGATAAAAAACTTGAAATTGGGTCGGATCCCCAAACGTGGCTTTAGATCCCCAAAAGTGGCAAACCGGTTAAGGGTTAAGTTGAAGGTATACCTTGGCTAAATTCAATGTATACATTGAATTTTGCGTCAAGGTATACCTTGACTTTAAATTCAAGTTATACCTTGAATTTAGCGTCAAGTTATACCTTGACTTTAAATTCAAGGTATACATTGGATTTAGCCAAAGTATACCTTGAATTTAAAGTCAATGTATAACTTGGATGAAAGTCAAGGTATACCTTGACTCCAATTCAAGGAATACCTTGACGCTAAATCCAAAGTATACCTTGGATTAAAGTCAAGGTATGACTTTTGACTTAGGAATAAACGGGTTTGTAGTGTTAGTGATCATCACTAATAACAGTTAGTGCTTATCACTACATCCGGTTAGTGATGAGCACTACATTTATGTAGTGATCATCACTAACAGGATGTAGTGATGAGCACTACACCAGTAGTGATGAGCACTACATTTGTAGTGATCATCACTAACAGGATGCAGTGATGAGCACTACGATTGTGTAGTGACTATCTATCACTAACTTTTGTTAGTGACGATCACTTCTACACCACTGTAGTGCTCATCACTACCTAATATTATTTGGTCAGTGATGAGCACTACGAAAATGTATTGATCATCACTACAAACCTTTTTGTTTGAATCAATTTATTTAGTGATCTGCACTATCGTTTCTAGTGATCAGCACTACGTTTCGTCGATTTATTAAAAATTTTGCTTCCTCAGTATCATTCAGTGACTAGAGTGATGAGCAAGTGATAGGCACTCATGTTGTAGTGATGAGCACTCATATTGTAGTTCCGATCACTACAGACACCTGTAAGATACATTAAAAAGCTGTTGCTAGTGACAGTCACTAATTTGTTAGTGATCATCACTAGATTTTTACTGATACATAATTCCAAAAAATTGTAGTGATTCTAGTGATCATCACTACATTTTTTTAGTAACTATCACTAATTTTTTTTTAATTTTTCAAAAGTAGAGTTCTAGCAGTGCTTGCTAGTGACAGTCACTAAATATGTAGTGATAGGCACTCACTTTTTAGTGATTATCACTTATTAAGTGCTCATCACTAAAATCACTAACTTTTGCGTAACGGTCGACGTTTGAAACCTGAAACACTTCCATTTTCAGGTAGTGCTACTCTCCTAGTGCTCATCACTACCTCGGTAAGTGATGAGGAAGAATCTAGGGTCAAGCGTAGTGATGGTATTCAAATCACTACATTCAGGATACCGGAGGCCGTAGTGAGTGATGATCACTAACACAATTTTTGTCTTATTTTAAGTGATCCAGCACTAACTTTGTTAGTGACGCATCACTAAAAAATTTGTGTTTATCACTAAAAAAAGTTACTGATGGTATTCCGTACTTGTCCTATACTCTCATCGATTTCAAACGCAATATAACCACTTACATCACTAATTACGGGAATATTCATACAAAACATTTATATCAGACACATCTAGTAGAACATAAAAACTCACCAACAAAAACAATCTCGAAGATAACAAGGATGCAAGCATACACAAACAGATATATACCCGCCGGAAACGCAGGCTCCGTTGCCGGCGCCGCAGCCCTCCGGCAACGTCGGGGCTGCCGTAACGGCTGCATCGGGCTTGCAGGCGCGGCGGGCCTCGTAAAAGTCCCTGAGCACGAGGGCGTCGCGCACTACCTCCCGCACGAGGTCCACGCGGAGCATCTATCTATCTATCTATCTATCTATCTATCTATCTATCTATCTATCTATCTATCTATCTATCTATCTATCTATCTATCTATCTATCTATCTATCTATCTATCTATCTATCTATCTTATAATATGTATCTATTTATTTATCCATCCATCTATCTATCTACCTATCTATCTACCTATCATATATAGCCCCGCGCTCCCATACTGCGCAGTTACTGCATAAATTACAACTCCTAGATTTATTTATATAACCTTTATACATACAGATAGTGTATATGCTGGCATCATCCTCAACCTTACATGTAAAAGTTATTAAAAATCCACTCATTCAGTGTGATATCATCAAAGAACTTGATTCGAACTAATGTTTGCAAACGTCTCAGAACAAAAAAGATA
>WBZZ01002643.1:102500-107500 GCA_019918135.1 Paulinella micropora | reverse complement strand
TGCTTAGGAAAGGCAAGATCTTCAACAGCTCCTTGTCCTGCGGGTCGTCCAACCAAGACTCGATCGGGATCCCGTTATCAACCTAGTATATATAAATATAAATACAAATGAATATATATACATATATAAATATAAAATATTTGTTTTGTTTCGGTTATATCATTTCTACCACGACCGTAACACCCGGGTAAAGTTCGGCGGAATTTACGCACGGCAGTAAAAAGCTGCTGATTTCGCTCTGGTGGTTTTGGGTGTGTTACAATCATTCAAGCTGTTATGTGCAAGAAGCACGAAGATGTAATTTGCAGACTGTTGGGAGAGAGAGAGAGAGAGAGAGAGAGAGAGAGATACCTGGTAACCGAAGGCCAACACTGAGTTATCCATCAAGGCCACCTGAGCAGATATATATATTACATAGAGAGAATTGGGGGGGGGGGGGGGGGGGGGGGATGATATCGAGGTCATCTATCTGTCTATCTATCTATACGTTACCCTGTGCAAGTCTCGGCCCAAAATGTTGAGGTCTTTCAAGAAATTGCCTCCCACATTGATGCAGTGATGCCTACATTCGTTCAAACATGTTTTGATGGAGAGAGAGAGAGAGAGAGAAAGAGAGAGAGAGAAGGGGTGCATGCGGGGTTTTCTTTTCTTTTTTGGGGGGGGGGGGGGGAGAGAGGGAGAGACAGACAAGACAGACAAATACACCTGAAGAGGCGGTGTTTGATGTACTGATGCTCCGGGTCCAGCAAGTCTAGGAGCGTGGACGCGTATTCTGAGTAGGAAGCTGTGAACACCACGATCTCGTACCACTGCGATACCTACAACCGATGTATGTCTTTGTCTTTTTTGTGTGTTGGTTTAGCATTTGTTTGTGTTTTGGTGGGGGGTCGGATAACATTGTCTCTCTCTCTCTCTACCTGCCGCAGGAAGTCGAACATGTGTGGCCGCGTCCTGACGTAGACCTGAACAACAAAAATTATTATTATTATTATTATTATTATTATTATTATTATTATTATTAGGGAGTACATAGGCCATCGGTCCTTTCCATGGGCTGATTGGTATAAAGCTCCTAGAGTAATGTTCTATGCCGTCACTTCCTTTATTCCACCGATTGGTGTGGAGACTTTCCTTATGGAATGGAGGACTGGATGCACATGGCCTTTTGGCTCAGCAATTGGCAGGAGATACACTATTATTATTATTATTATTATTATTATTATTATTATTATTATCCCTGAAAGTGTTAGGAGTAGGGGGTGGGGGGTTTGGGGGGAGGGTGAAAATTGAAATTGTGTAACCCCAAAAATTGTTAATAACAACAGAAGAGAAAACGACACAACAGAGGAAACAGAGGGAACAAAGGCACGATAGGTACATGATATATTGTATCTTTATATTCAATATTATAAATACAATACAGTACAATAGAAGGTCAAGCAATATAAGCGTGGGTTGGCCTGGTAATCTGTACTTTCAAAGTGAAAAGATAGATGTATGATGTATTGCATTGTGTTATCTTCGATAGTATACAACACAAAACAACACGAAAGTGTCTGTTGACTCGGTAATCTGTGCAAGGCGAAGGTGATGTATATACGATGATGTGATTGTATCATCTGTGTATGTGTTTATATTCAATATTACAAATACAAGACCATGTAAACGTGTGTTGACCTGATAAGCTGTACTTTCAAAGTGGAAGGCGAAGGTAATGTCTGCGTTCACAATCGGTTGTACGCTGTTCACACCACACACACACACAGGGAGGGGGGGGGGGGGGAGGGGAATGTACTATTTCATATTTTATAATATAGCATGATGAAACATAATATATATATGCCATGATGCCTCAGAGCCATTTTTGTGTGTCCACAGACTGGTTTCAGATAGTTTGACTTAGTGGTTACATGCTCATCACTGGGAGAGATAGATAGATAGATAGATAGATAGATAGATAGATGATATATATATAGAGAGAGAGAGAGAGAAAAGAGATAGATAGATAGATAGAAAAAAACCTGCAATGCACCAAGGTTTCATCCAGATCCAACACAAGGCAGTGAGAGGGATCCGCGCTAAGATACACACACACACACAAACACACACAAGGTTTCATCCAGATCCAACACAAGGCAGTGAGAGGGGGTCCGCGCTTCACACACACACATACATACACACACACTCACACAAAATAAACACCTGCGCCTTCGGGGCAGGGCTGGCGTCCGCAGCGGCGGTAAAGGCGGTAAATTTTTCATCAAGACGTAGGGGGAGACATCGAAGTCGTAGCCGTCAGCCCGATCACTGTCCGTTTCGGCCGTATCAGAGGTCAGACCGGTGTCATCTGTCTCGAGTAAGAGAGACTGCCAGCCTTTGTTGAGTTCATCGTACGTGTCCATCTCGCTAATGGCGCGCCGAGAAGTGCTGTGTGAAGAGCGAGCTTTCAACCGAACAGGACGTCCTGGGACAGAATGTATGTATGTATGTATGTATGCCTGTACCATATACATATACATACATACATACATACATACATACATACATACATATATCTACCATATGTATACACACACACATGTATACATACATAATACATACATACATACATACACATACATACAAAGTGACAAGTAAGACGGGAGGGGGAAGGCAACCAACAAGAGCTTCATACGAAGTTATCTGACAAGAAATCGACAACTAAATAAAACTGAACACGAATCATCGTCAGTTATCATAATCTTTCTCCATCCTCCGATTCTTCTTCTTCTTCTTGTCAGTAGTAGTAGTAGGAGTAGAAGAAGAAGAAGAAGAAGAAGTAGAAGACTCTACTACTATTACTACTAATACTATTACTACTACTACTATTACTACTTCTACTACTACTACACTACTACTGCTGCTACAACTGCTGCTATTACTACTATTACTGTTACTACTATTACTGTTACTACTGCTACTACTTCTTCTTCTACTACTACTACTTACGACTACCACGACGATGACGAGGATGACGATGACTACTGCTACTACTACTCTCACTACTACTCTCACTTACTACCTACCACTACTTTACTAAACTACCACTACTACTACGACTACCACTACTATTTGCTCCTCCCCCTCCTTCCTCCTCCTTTACCACTACTAATATTACTATTACTACCACTGCTACTACTACTACTACTACTCTACTACTATACTACTACTACTACTACTACTACTACTACTACTACTGCTACTACTGCTACTACTACAACTACTACTACTACTACTACTCCTGCTGCTGCTGCTACTACTACTACTGCTACTACTACTATCATTACTACTGCTACTGCTCTACTACTGATGCGAACTATATTATTACTCATCTTATCACATGTCATACATCATTGGTCGTAATCATACATCATTTATCGTAATCATACATCATTTATCTTTACATACATACATGTCTCTGTTATTAGGTCTCTCTTCGTTTTCTGTGGAAGGACAAGTACCTGAAGGAGGCTTGGATGTGATGTTGGCGATTGGAGAGTGTGCACTTGATCGTTTAGATGCCGAGGTTCGACTTTGGGTTGCAAGTGGCTGACTACCCTCCTCGGTGTTACCCCAACGTGCCCGCATCTGTCGAGTGATACGAGGTGTCACACGCTTTTTGCGAGGGGATTTGGGTGTCTTCGGTGCACTACGCGGGCTTGTGCGCGTAGGTACCTTCTGTGGTCTGGTGTTGGAATCAACTAGAACACGTTTTCTCGCCGGAGAGTTGAACGAGCCTCTTTCTCCTACTGACTTGGATGAAGATGTGACTCGTCTTTCTGGAGATTCTTCCATACTGATATGTGAACTGTTCCAAAAAGAACGTTCAGAATCCAGTCCGAAACCAAGTTACAACCCGCTGCCTTACAAGCCGCGAGTTTGTGTCACCGGAAGTCTGAGAAAGTGGTTTTTTTCGGACTTGAACGAACTGCACAGACTAATCCTGCAGGGCTGAAAGTCGCAAAGCACAGGCTTTGCAATCCAGACAAGAAATTGCGAAGGAACTACCACTTCCACAACGTGGAGGGTTTGCCCTCTAACCGCCCTGGTTGCAATTCAAATCGTGTAAAAGGCCAAAGCAGTCTTCCGGCAACGGAAAATGGCAGGCACTCCGCGCAGGCCCTGCACCAAATATTTTTTTGGTGGCACTTTCCCCCTCTTATTTCTTTCTTTCCTGGATCTGATTTTTGCGGCAATACTTCATGCTTCATGCTGAAATTTTTAGCAAACATGCTAAGCCCATTCTTAAAGGCTTCTCAATAGGGAAAGCTGAAAGCAGCAGTCCTATGCAACTGGAAGGAGACAATTGGATGGTTGTGAAAGAGTAGGAAATGGGGTGGCTGAGAGTGCTGAGTTATTTGCAAAACAGCATCAGTCCCAAGTCCAGCCTGACTCAAAGTTGTTCTAATAATAATGATAATAATAATAATAATAATAATAATAATAATAATAATAATAATAATAATAATAATAATAATAATAATAATAATAATTTATTAGATAAAAGTACTGATAAAACATCTTTTTCTGATGAAGAGATTAAAGAGGCTGAGTCTTCTTTAAAGCCTAATAAGAGTTTTGGACAGGATGGCATTTCTGGTGAACTTTTTCTTAATTTATTGAACTCTGCACCAAATATCAAAAAGAGTTCTTCGTACTCTTATTTAATAGATGTTTACAAACAGGCACGAAACCTTTGGATTATACAAAGGGAATAATAAAACCTATTTCTAAAGGTAAAGGAGATAGACCAAATGCTTCTCAGTACAGACCGGTTACTCTGTTGTCTGTTATTGATAAGTTTTATGCTACGCTTTTATTGAATAGATTGAAAGCGTGGGTAGATTCGTCTAATCTTATGCTACGCTTTTATTGAATAGATTGAAAGCGTGGGTAGATTCGTCTAATCTTTTGCCTGTTGAACAGGGTAGGGCTCGTAAAGGAAGGGGAAGTCAGCACCA
>WBZZ01002643.1:2500-80000 GCA_019918135.1 Paulinella micropora | reverse complement strand
ATTGATTTATAAATATAATATTATTATTAATAATAAAGGCTTCTCTTTATGATAAAAACTCGTTCCTGTAGTATAGTATGATTGCTCAGTATCGCGCCGCTCAATATGTGATTAATACTACATCATGAATATTAATATTGCTTGAACGACGGAAACTTACTTCTTAGTATATGACCGGCGGCCCCCGCATGACTTTTTAAGAATTATGCCAGGCACGATATTTATTTCAATTCACGTGCAAGCGTTGCGGCCGCTGCGTCAGTGTGACACATTGATCCTAAGTAACCTGGATCAAGGAATGCAGTGATCATACGCCTTCCTCATTTTTTCTTGGGTGCAGGTCTTTGCAAAAGATCTGAGAATTCTGGTCAGAAAAGAACAGTGCACTTGCGTATTGTCGCGGCGCATGTCTTCCTTCGCCCACTGAAAATAAAACTCAGCTGGATTCAATTTAAGTCAGTCACATGATCGTTGACACTTGAATGTACTCAGTAACAGCTTTTTTAGAAAATGTTGACTATTGCCTTTTTCTCACATTTGTCTTTACTACAGGAAATAATATTGATATGTCAACTCTGCAATTACCTGCGGTAGGTAATAGGGTGGAGAGGTCGATGAGTAGATAGATAGATATCTATCTGACGTAAAAAGAGGCATTTGAAGCTGATTTTTGCTACTTTTTCTCAGACTGACTTGTGAAAATTTCCAAACTGCTGCAAAACGCTTACCAACTCGAAATCTTCTCGTTATTTTGCAGACTGTGTATTGTTTCGCAAGGGTCAAACAGTCTGTCAAGCAAGGATACTGAATAAACTGACAATCGACCGATCAAGAGTCTTTTAATAAACTTTCCCTGACCCCGGAAATATTTTGATGTCTATTGACAGCAGTGTGTGCATTCAATTGAATGCCGGTTGGTTATTTCCTCGCAGGTTAGTCAAGACTTACAACACGAACAAATCAAACTGATATCGTTGACTTGACGTGATGATCATAGTAAATCATCGATACGGAACTAAATCATCGGAGTCATTACCGATGAGGACGATTTGAAATGCTGCATATAGCTGCTTCGCTGAATAATTGTTAGTACATTAATTGCTATGTTGCGATTCATTTCTAGAAGTACGACTGACAATATGAAGGCGGTACCAAACCAAAACTTGTGTGATCAAAAACATGTTGGCGTAGGCAGGTCGGTGGATGGGCTGCTGGGTGTGCATTTGATCGCATCCCACCATACACCAAGGCCCGCCACAAGCTCGTCCATCCACGCCAGACCTAACAAGTAGAAAACGGAAGCGCGTGTATAATAACGGCAGTACAATAAAAGAAACAATAGTCACCATAATTATCGAAACAATATGCATGGAAAAATGGTATGGCAAACATTAATAAATATATTAATGACAAAGGAACTATAATCAGTCTCACCAAGGACTTAATTATTTCTGAAGTACAGTATTTTACTTTTCCACTGCATCCTGTTATCACTGTTTACAATGACGGATACCCATGCCTAGCGGGCAAAACCTTGCAACATCCTATAATTGTTTTCTGCATGGTTGTGAAATAATCGAATTTTTTCTGAGGACCTTCTGCAACAGGCATATTCTTGAAGTTGTTTGGAGCGGCTCCGATAAATCTGCCTCTAAGCGAATTCGTTCCGAAACCAGGATCAGAACTGAAAGGCTTCGAAAATCTGCACAAGAAAAAGTACTGCTGCCAACTTAATCAATATGTATGATTATACGAATTCCTGTATATTTAGTTAGCACAAAGTAACATTAAATTACCATTTACATTACATTGCATACATATATATATGTTCGTTGCTTTTTGGAAAGCTTTCTAACCATCCTCTCTGTACACGAGTGTCGTTTATCCCTTCCATGTTCTTTCACTTCTCACACATTCTCCCCTCATTGTTAATTTTCTTTTTAATAACACTTCCCTTCATACTTCTATGCAATAAAACACACACACACACACAGACCAATCATATTTTCATCAGAACAAAACAAATAAACAAACGAATGACTAACATAAATGATCGACGAGCCGTTGAAACTAATAAGCGCAATGATAGGTATGAAATCACCTTTTTCCTACGGCAGTCCGATATTCTTTAGTATAGTCCGCCCAAGCTGCGTCAAAAGCGGAAGTGGGACCAGGCACACTTGTCTTTAATGCCACGAGACGCAGGTACTCAGTGCACATTGCCTTCTCTAGGGCGATGAGATAATCGTCCCAATCGACAACTAGCTTCCCTGACACCAATGCTGTTATCCAGCGGCTGTATGCGGTAGGACGGACCGGGGCCTGGGACTTGACTGACATCACATACATTGCCTGTGTCTTTTGCCAGTCGTCAAAATAGTTAGCAGCAAAAACACCGTTGGCGACAATACCCCCGTAGCCGTCCGACATGATACTGAACACCTTGAAATCTAAACATTAAAGACACACAGTCTTAACTTTTACTTGATGACTTGAGTCAACACAACCAGAAGTTAAACAATCTCTAACTTGAACTTACGAGGGTTGGGCTCGTGCGTGATCTTAATGGAACTCACCACAGTAGGAACCTGCACACATCAATCGATGACGATATATTATATTAGAAAACTTGTCCATTCACCATTAATCGGAAATTTAGTCAGTTCATGAGAAAAATTACACAGGCATTATTTCAGTGAAAAACAATCTTCACGTGACCTGGCCATCCTCGCCTTTCTACCCCCCCCCCCCCCCCCCCATATACCTTTTCGTTCGAGCTTCTTCCCAGTATGATACACATTTTGACCCCCCCCCCCATAAATAAATAAACATAACAATAAAATAACTATGTAATCAAATAAACAGATACATAAATAATAATAACTTAAGAGAACTAAACAACTAATGGTTTATATATATTTTTCTATATATATATACGAAGTTAACAACACAACAAAAATGAAAACATGTTATACAATATAATATATTATATATCTTTATATGTTAAACATATATATGCATACATACACACTTACACACACATTCACGTAGCCTTATAACCACAACAAGCGACGCCCGGGACCTGAAACGTGTCTCTGGTAGACATCACGAATACTCAAGCAATGTGATTTCTCACATTCCTGGTGTACAGGGATTTTATACTTGCTCTTCGGCTGATCTCTGCCCCCCCTCCGTCCCGCTTCATCTCTATCTATCTCTTCCTCCTCTGTTTGGGCAGATACTACCTGTACATACAACATTTTCTTCTTGGCCTGCTTCACGTACATATACTTAATTCTTTGTATGCATACATATCTATCTTTACCCAATATATTTCCTTGCGTGTTTGTCTGTAGGTGTGTGTGGGGTGGGTGGGGTGGGGTGGGGTGTGTGTGTGTGTGAGAGAGAGAACTGACTGACGGCTGTATGGTACTAGTGACGACGATCGCGAAGCTCGTTGCGAGCCCCGTCTGAGGCCTGCTAGATGTTGCCTGTCATCTTGAGACGTCTGAGGCGCTGACCACTCAACCCTTACTTAGTGAAGTTTATGCTTGATTTCTCCAAAAGTAAAGCCTTAAGCTTCAACTTTTGTGAAAAATCTCAGATTGAAATAAATACTGCACATCCCTCACTTTTTGGCCCCCCCCCCTACGGTAACGTTCCAAGTATGTTTCTTTCCTTCTTAATCTGCTTTCTCCCTTCGATTCTCTCATGTGTACGTGTATCTAGGCTCTCTGCTTGCTTGAGTGAGTCATCCATCCCCTCCTTCCTCTGTTCTGTTCTCACAGCAAAAAAAAAAAAAAAAAAAAAAAAAAAAAAAAAAAAAAAAAAAAAAAAAAAAAAAAAAAAAAAAAAAAAAAAAAAAAAACACCCTCTAAGTAATCACTTAAACTTGCATAACTAAACTTAGCCTGCTCACAAAAAAAAGGTAAGCTGTCTAGCGAGAAGTGAAAACGAAAGGCTCTAGCTAAGCTACATAAAATTTACTGCCATTTTGTTGACATTATCCCAGTACAAGACCATGTCATTCACAGCAATCTCCGCGGTGTAACTGACACGCACGCACGCACACACAGAACGAGAGAGAGAGAGAGAAAGAGATGACAAAAAGTATATATATATATATATATTAGAGAGAGAGAGGGAGGGGGGGGGGGGAGGGGCAGCAAACCACCACTTAAGTTAAGTTCTAAACAAAAATCAGCCGACAATGAAATAAATTGAAGATCACTGCTGAGAAACAACGAGAGAGAAAATGAGCGAACTGAGAAACTCTCAGGTAGACACAGTAGAATAACCCCAAGGCTCCCCTTCATGATTTCGGCTTTCTTCGCCCACACCACCGTTTTCCATCAATACCCTTCTTAATCAGCCGGTATGATCGGTCTCATCAAAACATCAGTTAAATGTAAAATTAATTATAAAATACTTAGTCCTTCCCTGTGCACTGTACACACTATTCATCACTATTTTTCTTACATTAAATATAATAATAAAATAAAGCTTGCCTCAAAATAAATAAATGAATAAATAAAATTAATAGTAATTCAATAAATTGTAAAAACTAAAATAATAAACAAAAACATAAATGAATTTAAAACAAAATAATAAAGAAATATACAAATAAGTGATCACGAAAGTGATTCTCTGTCAATGGCGGATGCAAATCTGCACATGCGCCTCCATCGTCTCACCCGCGAGGGGAGTACGAAGATTTGACCGATAGCTCTACGGACACCCCCACAGGGCAGCTCCAAGCCTTCCAGACAGACAATACTTTCAAAGAAAACATACTTTGACAATACTGGCACTGACGGGAATCGAACTTGCGACAGGTCCCAGATGGTTGACCTTGACCGCTGGGCTATCACGGTGCCAATAAGTGATCACGAATAATAATAATAATAATAATAATAATAATAATAATAATAACAATAAAAACATAACAGGAGAGATGAAAAGAATAGCCACCATCACCATCAGCACAATAACAACTAAGGCAGGAAGTACCTGGCCTGAGCGGGAGTGACGTAGAGAAGTTCATCGCGGTTCAACACACGTTTCTCGATCACATCAGTCTAAATGATAATAATAATAAGTAGGGGCTGCGTCAACATGAAAGGTTGGGTTGGTGTAACGGAAGTTGTTGACTGTATGGATGCTATGGGCAAAAGGTGCAGTCCGAAACTTTTCAAGAAAAAGAGGCCCCCGATTTGAGTTGTGCGAGGGCCGTAGGAACAATATAGTTTTCCCCCTTCACACTTTCAAAAGCTTCAAGAATAATAGAAGTTATTATTCCTGAAATTTAGTGGAAGGGGGAGGTTGCAGGGGGAGGGGGGGAAGTATATTGTTACCCAACCCCACAAATAGGCTCGTAATCTTTAGGAGGGATGGAATGTAGCCCCCAGAGGGAGTTGAGTACTCATACTTTGAAAGTGTCAACCCTTGTTTTATCATTGGCTGATAACACTTTCGTGAAAACTTTGGCGAAAATACATTCAGACCTATCGACATCCGCAAATGTAGACTAGGGACCTATTGCAATAAGAAAAAATAGAATTGCGGTTATGGTAGAATAGGCTGTTCTGGTCATGGAGACCCGTTAAGAAGCCTGCCATGACCAATTTTTTGAATTTCTGGTCATGGGCAAAGTTGGAACTTGGAACTGTTATGTGGATGTTTTCCCGGAGAAACGATCAATTGCCAAAAATCCTTTGGGTTCAGGTTTGGACGTTTGACTGTGGGTGAGTAACCTAAACCGAAACTTGTTGCATTAGGTATAGAAGAGTGTGGCCCCAGACGAGCCAGTTTCTTAGGCTTCACATTACGGTGAGGTGAAATATGTAACGTGTCGTTGCTCCCTCTTCTCCTTACAACCCCGTCCTTCCAAAACCTTGAGAGAGAGAGGGAGAGAGAGAGAGAGAGAGAGAGAGAGAGAGAGAGAGAGAGAGAGGGAGAGAGAGAGAGAGAAAAGAAAACCAAGTTTCCATCGACATAAGCGTGGTCTTCAGTCACTCCTCCAGGCAGACCGTTCACGTGATAATAGCGACGACCACTCTAAAATATGTATGTATATATATAATATATATAGGTATAATACAAATATATAAATACAATATACATATTTTATGTTTAGATATATACATATATGTGTGCTAAACTACTACTACTACTACTACGTATTACAAATAGTACAACGTATATCACTACCCTCCTCCTGGCGCCGCTACTGCTACTACTACCCATCATTATGGCATCAAATAAACTGGCGCTATAAATTACTACTACAACTACTACCATTACAACTTCTTATAGTAGTCCACAGCTGCTACTACTATTACCACTACTTTCGGGTACTGCACTACTACTACTACTACTGCTATGTTATCTGATACACCAGTAATGATGATCAGTGTAGGTAGTATAAACATAAACTGATGCTGAAAGGAGTTCTACTACGAGTACTACTGCTACTACTAATAAGATTACTGCGACTAGTAGTAGTAGTATTACAACTGCAACTTATTATATTACTTCTACTAGGCTCATGATAACGTAGGTAGATAGATAGATAGAAGGTAGATAGGTAGATGGATAGATAGATAGAGACCAAATAAGCTGGAGCGGCAAGAATGATGTTTTCTGGTCCGTATCTACATAGAAAAGAACAAACCAATAAGTCAGGTTTTAGCTTCAGGTTCTCGGCTTGTGAGAACGAGGGAAATCTGCCATCATAGGAGTGGGATCAGAGTTGGATTCTATGCAGAGCAACGGGGTGAAAAGTTTGCGGCATTTTTATTTTAATTAGTCTTGGAAAAAGCCACTATTCGTTTAAAACAAGTCTTGATTAATAATGATAATAATAATAATAGTAATAATTGTATATTATATATAATATAATATAATATAATATAATATAAACAGTGAAGATCGAATATGTATGGATAATAATAAAATAATAATAATAATAATTGTATATTATATATATAATAATATAATATAATACAATATAATATAAACAGTGAAGATCGAATATGTATGGAAGATCACGTAGTCACGGCAAAAGTAGATTTAGTAGCTGCAGCTGTAAAAGTAATAGCAGCATCGGTAGTAGTAGTAGTAGAGAAGTAGCAGCAGCAAAAGTCAGTCACAGTAGCCATAGTAGTAGTACTAGCCCTGCAGTTAGTGGTATTATCAGTAGTAATAGTAGTAGTCAATGTATTAGTATCGCACAAGTAATAGCCATAGCATCAGCATCATCATCAGCAAAAAAAAAAAAAAAAAAAAAAAAAAAAAAAAAAAAAAAAAAAAAGTCACAGTAGCCATAGTAGTAGTAGTCCTGCAGTTAGTGGTAGTATCAGTAGTAATAGTATAGCAGTATTATAATAGTAGTAGTCAATGTATTAGTATCGCACAAGTAATAGAAATAGTATTAGCATCATCATGAGCGAATATATATATATATATATATATATATATATATATATATATATATATATAAGACAGTAAAAAGCAGTACTAGTGATAGTCGTGGTAGTAGTGTACTTCATATAAAACATAAAACATTAGATATATCAAATATAAGAATGGAAAAATGAATATCATAGAGCATACTCATATAATAATAACTATGATACATATTCACACATACATACATACGTACATACGCACGTACGTACACACGCAACACACCACACCATAATATACTATGACATGGCAGGCCATGCCAACATACATACACACACACACACATTACATTATTTTAACATTAACATTTCATTTTACATTACATATAATACATGCATACGTGCATGCATACATATAAATACATACATGCACATACACAACATGACATACACATATGCATACATACATACATACATAGTATTACATACATGCATACTTTATATTACGTTACATATACGTACACGCATACATACGTAATATATACGAACACGAACATGCCTACATACTAATAGAAATGTTTAGTCTTACTTACAGTCCCTGAATTCGGTCACCCAGCTTGATCGTAGTCACTTCTTTCAAAGTTCCTAGTATTAGTAGTAGCATGCGTAGTAGTGGTACTAGACGTAATAGTATTAGTAGTTTACTTTTATAAAGTGTAATATATGTAATATAGTATGTAATCTAATTTCTATAATGTGATGTATAACATTTCATTTAAGGTATAAAATAAAATATATACCATAAAAGATATAATTTAGTAGTAGCAGTGGAAGTAGAAGTATGGTAAGTCGTAACCAGTAAATAGCAGGTAGTGAGTAAACCGTAAATAACTCAAGTAATTTCATACATCACATGCATAATTACACCGACACACTACCATAAAGACATTGGGTCATAAATCTCGATAAAAATCTGGTATGTATACATACAAAAATGTTATGAATATTAACTGCGCGTAATGTAATCCCCCCCCCCCCCTACAAAAAGAGGTTTTTTGGAGGTAATACAAACTTACTGGCAAAGGATTCCTAGCGGAGGACGATCTATCTATCTTATCTATCTTCGTCTTCTTGCTGGGCAATTTCTATGCGCTGTACTGGATCGGTCTATCTTATCTATCTATCTTATCTGAGGGCGGGGCGGAGAAAGAGAGTGATAGACAGAAGGGGGGGGGGGGGGGGTTACCGTCAGCCATGGTGATCATGGTTCCAGGAACAAAACACGAAGTCGGGACGGCTGGCAAACAAGGCACAGGGTATATAATACTACTACTACTCTTACTCATACTAATAATAATAAATGATAATGATGATGACAATAATGAAATAATAATAATAATGCTAATAATAATAATAAATAATAATAGTAATAATTTAAAATTGCTACTGCTAATACTAATAAATAGAAACAACAATAACTAGGGGCTATCTGAAAGGTTGGGTTTTTCAGGTTGGGCTCGTAAGAGAAATTGTTGATTGTGTGAAGGCTATGGGAAGCGGGTAGTTCGACAGTTTTCAAGCAATGAAAACATTTCGAATCACCCGCTCCCAAAAATGAGGGAGGGAAAGGTATGAACAAACTAAACTTCTCCATTGATGCGTAAAATATATTTTTCTCTAAGTTTTTCACAGGTCACTTTGACCTCGCCAAACACCAGCTCCTAATCCTTTTCGCTAGTTCACAAACGAGAAACTATGTCCATGACACTCAAGATTACCTCAAAAAAGTCCGAAACACACTAAATGCTACTGCAACACGACAGTTCTGTTTTCTCATTATTCTTTATACACCACCTTTACCTCACCAAATATCAGTCTCTAACCATTTCTAGTTAACTCAACAAATGAGAAAACGTGTCCGCAACTTCCGATGCCAATTATACGTTTGCAGATGTCGATATGGCCTGAACGCACTTTACCACAACTTCGAAGTAAGAATAAAAACCAAGCGGCCCCTATTCGTTTTGAGGGATGGTTTGTAGCCCCCAGAAGGCGTTGAGTGCTCATATTTGGAGGGTTTCGACCCCTAGTGTTTTCAAATGTGTGGGTAATAATGTAATGTGTGTGTGTTTTTTTTAAAAACCCCTTGCCCCTTCCAAAACCTTCCAGGTCAGGAATAATTAATAATAATAATAATAATAGTAATAATAATAGACTTATCAGTCAATCAGCCTTTGATCCTGTCGGACATATGCCTCCATTAATAATAATAATCATAATGATAATGATTGGATTGTTCAGTTATTTGCTGATACGCTGACATCTTGCTCCTTACTACTAAAAATAATATTACTAGTACTACTTCTACTACTTACTAATAATAATAATAATACAGTAATAACAATAATTACGATTTTTAAAAAATAATATCATAACAATAATCATAATAATACAAAGGAATGATACAGAGTAAAGACAGTGGATATTGGCATGCTTACTTCATACTATTATTGTGCAAATATGCATATGTAATATAATAATCACAATAACGATACTACTACAAATAGTAATAATGATAATAATAATGATAGCGCTTCTCTGTCAGTGGCTTATACACTTCTGTACATGCGCCTCCATCGTCTCACCCGCGAGAGGAGTACCAAGATTTTGACCGATAAGCTCTACTCACAACCCCCGCAAGGCAGCTCCAACACTTCCCGACAGCCAAATACTTTCAAAGACGTACTTTGAAACTACTGAACTTGACCACTGGGCTATCGCGGTGAGGACAACAACAATAATAATAATAATAACTATACTACTACTAATATGACAATACTTCTACTACTACTACTACTACTACCACCAATAATAATAATAATAATAATAATAATAATAATAATACTATATCTGAGGCGTACTGATGCAGCTAATGGCAATAATAATAATAATAATAATAATAATAATAATAATAATAATAATAATAATAATAATAATAATAATAATAATAATAATAATAATAATGCCTAGTTAGCCTTACATTTCGTTCCAACAGCGTGACTTGGGTTGCATACGTAATGCCTTGAACTACCACTACAATCATGTTATTTTTCATGCTCGGTGATGTACAATTCCCTCGAACTTTGCAGGAGAAGGTCGCCATGGGACTTACAGTCCCGTTTGGAGGACAGGTCGTGTTGACTGACGGTTCCAGATAGACGCCATTCCCAGTGAACGAAAACATCTAATAAACAAATACACACACGCACAAATCATAGTACCACATTGTTCAGAATGCCCTGACTGAAAACGAACTACTACAAGGCTCTATGCTACCTCGTACATATTCAACACAATGATATTGATCTTCCGGTACTTTCTCCTGAACCAATGCACATTATTCAGAAAATTAGGTGACAGTGGCTCCGTGCAATTCCGAAAGCTTGCAAAAAGAGTGTTTGGATGAACCATCATTATACAAAGAACGCGCGAACTGTCTGAAAACATACTAAGTGGAAATGATTGTGCTTGTAAACTAAAGAAACTGAAATGAAATCATTGCCAATTAATGCGGGAGAGAGATTGCCAACGAATAAAACAAACAAAAACATAGCTGATAAAAAAAAACGATATATGAATAATAATAATAAACATATTGAAAAAAAAAGTCAATCTCTAGCTGCAGGCTAACACGCACACAAACGAGAAAGAAAGAACGAGAGAAATGAGCTTCAGATGCTAAGTTCTAAAGCTAATTTCTAAACGAATCCCTCGCATAACCGGCTCATCCAAACGCGCTCACACTCGGATTCTGCATACAAAACCTGCTATGATAGATCATTTGTCATCATACAAACTGAGAGCCTACAATTGACACACCGACTACTAATACTATTGCTACTATAAACCCACGCGAGCTCACTGGCGTGGTCTCGCTAATATCACCAATCCACGTGTAATTGGGTATACATGAATGCATGACCGTCAACTAAGCCTACCAACTTCCAGCTTCTCTATTACCACTCTTCTGTAGTGCCTTCACATTTGCTCAACAACAACAACAACAACACACACACACACACACACAACAAAAACAACTAGAAAAGAGGAAAAGACTGAAGCTCAGCTTACCTTGAAATCCAAAGGTTCGGTTGCCGTATTGTTTAGACTTATTTGCCAGAAGTAAAGATCACCCGCATCACAACTACCCGGACCACCCACTTGCAGAGTCGTGTTCGGGGCAACCGTACACGCTAACAGCAACAACCACAATATTCCCACTAATACTAAATATGACAGTAATAATACTAATACTAATACCAATAATATAATGTAATATAATATAATACAATATAATATAACATAATATTACAGTAAAATGGGGTGATAGACGTCACTTGGAGCGCGAAATCCATGTTTAGCTTAATTTTAAGATACAGATAGCGGCAAATAAGTGGTAAGAAATGCCCCCCCCCCCCTGCAGGGTCACCTTATTTTGTGGGTTTTGCGGAGATGGGAGGCAAAAGGGACTTATATTTCATGTGTGATGCTTATGCACCCTGTACCTGCACTGGAGGTGGTTCCCGCGCCTGGAGTTGTGGTTGAAGTGCCTGGATAATGCTACTACTACCACTAGTATTATTAATAATAATACTAATACTAACAATAATAATAATAATAATATCAATAGTAATAGTAATAATAATAATACTAATAGTAATAATAATATCAATAGTAATGATAATAATAATAATAATACATGGCTTCACATTTGTCGTAGCACTTTGATTAATGGAGAAGGATGAGATCAAAGTTGGCTTATCTTGCATATCGAATATATGTATTTCGTACATGTACATGTATTTTTATATAAAGGAACTTACTGCAAAATCTATTGATGCACGCATAATTCGTATCAATATATATTCAACCGCAGCCCTCACATGTGCCCTTCCTGACTTGGCATTTTACGCCTGGCTGGAGGTATGGTTAGGGTGCGTGAACGAGTCAGCAGATTTACCCGCTGTCGTTGTGGTTGCTGCAGCTGTCGATGTCATGCCTGACATGTTGCGCACGACAATTAAGAATTAAGAAGAATAATAATAATAACAATAATACATGGCTTCACATTTGTCGCAGCACTTTTCATTAATATGGAGACGATTGAGATAAGCCAAGGTGGCGCGCCCCCGGGGCGGGCGGGGTGGTGTGTGTGTGTGGTGGGGTGGCGGGATGGTGTGTGTGTGTGTGTGGGGGGGGGGGGGGGCGGCGGGGGGGTTGGGTGGGTGGGGAGTGACCTTTGCTGCTTTTTTCCTTCTTGCCTTTGCTGCCTTTTTCCTTCTTGCCTTTGGTTTTCTTTCCATGGGGGGATCCAATATTTTTGGCTGACACGTCGATTTTGTCTGTATTGAATAACACACAGACACGCATATTTTTGTGATAAAAAACAATGCCCCTTCGTAAGGGATTTCGCAAAAGGAATATCCAGTCATTTCCTATCTTGATGCGGGGTAGTAGCAGCGAGGTGTGGGTTGTGTCTTTACATTTGTTTTGCTTTCCAGACATACAGGAGCTGGGAGCGATAGGGCTGTAGCCTGAGCTAAGAGTGCGCCTCTGTCTCTCTCTCTTGATGGTTACCTTCAAAAGCTGCAGAGCTAGATCGCGACCAGTGTCCCATAAAAGACTGCATGAGGAAATATAACACAATAATATTTATTATTAGGAGGCGAAAATGGGTCCTTTTTCAATGCAAAACAAGCTACCACTTGCATTCTGTACGCAGCGTACATGGTGAGCATGTAAGTGCAAAGTGCCCTGGGCTAGATTGGAGAGGCGGTTTGGTTATTCTACCTGAGCAACGTCTTGGTTGACCACAGCCAACAAAGCCTGCAACAGTAATGCAATGCACAAGCATACAGGATGCGGCTTCCCATAGAAGTTTAGATGAATTTTGCTACTGTTGAGTACAATCACGAAATATTTATTTACGTTTTGAATCTTATTGGCTTCAAATTGACAGCCTGTATTGCGTGTTTGGACGTACTTACAAATGAGAAGGAGAGAGAGAGAGAGAGAGAGAGAGAGAGAGAGAGAGGAGACCGTTACAACATTGGGCAAATGGCGTCCCAAGCAAAAAAACGAAAATCGCATAAAAGCCCACAAAGAGCCCAAGAAACCCAGGAAGAAACATCCGAAACAAACGACGGAACTATCACCCTCTCTCGCAAGCAAAAAAAAGCGGCTAAAAAAAGCCAACAAACTCAGAAAAAAAGGAAGTGAAGCCACCAACAGTGTGCAAACGGACTGGAGCGACGAGGAAGAAGACGCAAACGAGGACAATACTGAACGTACCCCCGCCAACACCTCCCCAACAGCAACACCCAAAAAAACCAACGACAAAGCGGAAGGTGAAACCACCCAGCTTACCACAAACTCGCCACCTGAAACACCAACGGACCCAAACAACAACCAACCCAACCCAGCCAACAACACAGACTCATGCAAAACAACGCTAACAACCACGCTACCACTGACCCTCCAACAAATCCAAGAGATGATCATGCATTCAATGACAACTGTGATCGCCCCCATGATCAACACGATCAAACAAGAACAAAAACTCAACAGAAACCAACTTGCAGAGGAAATCAAACAACTCCACACCAAAACAAACGAACTGGAGACGAAACTCCACACCAAAACAAACGAACTAGAAACTAAACTCGACACTCAGCACCAAACCCAGGCCCACAAAAATGAGCTAACCCAAACCAAGATCAATCAACACGAACAGCAAATCAAAACTCAGGAAAGTGACTTGTCGAGACTCTCAGCGGAAGTGGACTCTCTACGACTAAACGCCAGCGAAATACTCCATCAGATCAAAGATCTCAAAACCCAACAAGAACGCAACTCCAAAGTTGAGCCACCACCACCCATGGGACAATGGTCGATATTACAGAACACAGGAACTAAGTTCCTACGAAACATCCAAATCAACGAACAGCGCGGCGAAGACAAGCAACAGCTGAAGGCCAATCTGAAAGAAAGCGACCCAACCTGCGAGCTAACTATCACAGGAATCCCATACACACCAAAAGAAGACACAAAACAAATCGTAAAAGCTATGTTCGAAGCAAAAGGCATACCGTACAACCCCGATAACATTATAAAATGCTTCCGCGCAAAAAGCAACAAACCGACACGAAAAAAACACCAACACCCACCTACAATCATCCTGCGCTTCGCCTCAAACCAACTCAAGAACACATTCAAAAAACACAACCCAAACCAACCCCTCAAACACGACACTATCGATTGGACAGGCACACACCTCAAACAACACAAACAACCATTCAACATCTTTATAAACGAAAGCCTAACACCTACGCAACTTTCTCTCTTCAAACAGGCCCTCCAGTTAAAGAAAGAACTGACAGCAGCAACTGGATGCACTATCTTCGTCTGGACAAGGGACGGCGAGGTATTCTTCAAAGACCAAACCACAGAAGAGCGATTGATGATCGAAACATATGAAGATATTAATATCATCAAAGAACAATATGATCTACTCCAACCATCTTCATCATCATCATCATCATCATCATCGTCATCATCAACACCACCGAACAAAGCACAGAAAAACGGAAACACACAAACACCATAATGACTACATTACCACAGAAACCCCCAGACAATATCATACACCACCGCCTTCTCCCACAATCCCTAATACCCTACGTCGAGCTTGCATATGATAAGAAAAAAATAGAAAAAGAAAACAAAATTAATAATAATAATTATAATAATAATAACAATAATATCAATAATAAACATAACACAACACTCAGCATTTACCACACCAACATCCACTCACTCAAAGCACACCACCAACATCTACTTATACAACTCCAACTACTACACTTCCAACCAGACATCATTATACTCACAGACAACTACATCCAACAACCAATCAGCAATAATACATTCCCCATTCCCATGTACACTGCAGAACATCACATAGACATCTCAATCTACTACAAAAGCAACATGCATATCACAATAGACAAAAAACAAAACATATCACAGTCATGTCAAACACCTCTAATCATACAAATATATAATAATAAGCTAAAAAGCAAGCCAATACACACAATAATAGGTATGTATAGACGCCCGCTCAAAAATCACGATAAAGATTTTATACAGGCGCTTCAGAATAGAATAGACAACATTCTACACAAAGCACCAGCAAGCACAATAACAATAGTGGGATACCTTAATTATAATCTCCTAGACAACATACACAAACCGCACACAGATATGCATGAGTTCATTATACATAACAATCTATACACGACAATAAACAAAGCAACACGACACGACATACACCACAACTCAAGCACGCTCATTGACATGATACTCACCAACATCAACACCGACATTGAATCAAACATAATCAGCCCATGCATATCTGACCATCACCCAATATACGCAATAATACATACACGAACAAACAAACCAGACACAGACGTGACACCAAGACTTACAAACAGCAATTACAACAAACACAGAGAATCTATAATAGCAGACCTAAAAACACAGCTACAATACATAGCACAAGGCACAGAAAACACAGACACAAACCAAAAATTTCGAGAGCTACAGTCAACATAACAAAAGTTATAGAACACTATGAGAGGAAGCCCAAACAAAGCAACAGAAGAAAAAGCTGGTGTAAACCAAAAATAAAAAGACAAATAAGAAAACGACACGCGCTATACAATAGATGGAAAGATAACCCAACGGTAGAAAACAAGCGAGCTTACACAACACACAAATACAAAGTAAACAAAATAATACACAAAGCAAAGCAAGAAGAAATAATGAGAGTACTAGAAGAAAACAAATACAATCCGAAGAAACAACACAGAAAACTCAAAGAACTAGTCCCAAACAACAAACCACCAAGAAAATCACCAGCAGTAGCGTACTACAACAACAAAACATACACAGACCCAACAGACATAGCAAATGCATTCAACGATCATTACATAACAATAGGCAAGAAAACAAGCAACAACATACCAAAGATAGAACAGGAAGAAATTGTAGCGGCAGAGACACACACACACCCTAGCTTCAAACTACAAACTATAACACAGGACACAGTACAAAAAACACTCAAAAACATAAACAGAGACAAAGCAGAAACCATATATAAAATAAAGCCTGCAATAATAAAAGACATGCACACTTACATCGCACCCACGCTCACAGAACTATTTAATAAAGCAATAAAGGAAAATAGTTACCCAGATGCACTAAAAACAACTAAAGTAATAGAAATATACAAAGCTAGCGACACAAGCATGCCAGTAAACTACAGACCTATTTCATTACTACCAATAATAGCTAAAATCTTCGACACAATAATAAATAAACAAGTCATGGACCATCTAACGAAACATAACATAATATCACATACGCAATACGCCTTCCGCCCGAACTCAAACACGACAATGACAGTCCAGACTATCCTAAACCAAATACACAAACACAAAGACAGAGAAGAACTCGTGCTAGCGCTTTACGTAGACTTGTCAAAAGCCTACGACACAGTAGAACATGCAAAGTTAATTAAGAAACTCAGGACAAACTTCAATTTTTCCGAAGACACTGTTAATTTCTTTGCATCCTACTTTTCAAACCGAGCTCAAGAAGTACACACACAGCACGCAAAATCACACAAACGCACTATAACACATGGCATTCCGCAAGGCAGCACGCTATCTACTACTTTCTTTTTGCTATATATTAATGACATTATAAACATAATAAAACAAGGAACAGTATACACATATGCAGACGACACAACACTTATAATAACAGCAAAACCACCCAACAACCTACAACAAAAAACACAGACAGAAATAACCAAACTAATCAACTACTTCCACTCCAACAACCTCGTACCAAACCCAACCAAAACAACATACACAATCTTCCACAAAACCAAACAGAACGTAACAATAAACATAAACAACTACACACTTGAACAATGTAAACATGCCAAACTACTAGGCATAACACTCCAACACAACCTGCGATACAATCAACACATAAGCAACATCATACGCAAACTACAGCCAACAATCACTTCTCTCCGATACGCACAACAATTTCTCCACACAACAATCATGAAACAACTATACTACACGCACATCTTCCCTCATCTCATTCAACACATCTCCATCTGGGGGACCCATGACAAAAACAAAAAATACATACAACCACTCATAAAAATACATAAAAAAAATCATCAGAATAATAGCCAAGACTCATTACCGATCACATACTAAACCGCTCCTCGACCAACTCGAAATCCTTGATATCACTCAACTATATAAACTAAGAGTTTGTATAGAAATCCACCCATTCATCCATCCCGCCAAAGAACTCAACAGACCACTACACGACAACACCTTCACCCCAACAAATCATATCCATTCATACCATACTCGACACTCAATCAAAAGCAACTTATTCATCGACCACAACACCCCATATCAAACAAAACTGTTCCTGCATCAATGGAATCAACTCCCACAAGATATCAAGGACACAACATCACTCAACATCTTCAAAAAGCGGATAAAAGCTCACCTCCTAGAACAACAAAAACATAATAATAATAATGATAATAATAACAACAATGACTACAACACACACACACACACACACAAAAAAAAAAAAAAAAAAAAAAAAAAAAAAAACATCAAAAAAAAATTAATTAATTAATTAATAATTAACTTATATGCATACATATATATATTTATATATGCATAAATAAGTTTATATAAAAAACACACACACACACACACACACACAACAGCAACCATCCACCAGCATGGTCTTTGAAGAATCCTCCGCCGGACTCCGTCCAACGAATATGGTCTCCCAACCACACCAACAAACCACTCCTTCACTTGCCCCTCTCTTTTCTCTCTCTCTCTCTCTCTCTCTCTCTCTCTCTCTCTCTCTCTCTCTCTCTCTCTCTCTCTCTCTCTCTCTCTCTCTCTCTCTCTCTCTCTCTTTTTTTTTTTTTTTTTTTTTCCCTCTCCCTTCTCATACTACTTGTCCAGACATATTCACTGAACTACTAATTTTCACTCACTCCGATCATTCTAGTATATTACTACTGATGCAAACATAAACATTAATATTAATAACATGAATACTTAAGCTACATATTACGCAACATATCTAAACATAAACATTAATATTAATAAGATTAATACCAAGCGACCTAATATTAATACTTTCAATTAATACGCTCGATTTAATAACTAGGTTTCCACCTTAGATAAAGGTATGACTTAATAGCTATACTTTTCACGTGGACGATCCTTGAGTCCGATTGTAAAAATTGTTCTCCCAATAAAAACGAAGAAGAAGAAGAGAGAGAGAGGAGAGGAGAGGAGAGGAGAGGAGAGTGAGAGAGAGAGAGAGAGAAACATAAACATTAATATTAATAACATGAATACTTAAGCTACATATTACGCAACATATCTAAACATAAACATTAATATTAATAAGATTAATACCAAGCGACCTAATATTAATACTTTCAATTAATACGCTCGATTTAATAACTAGGTTTCCACCTTAGATAAAGGTATGACTTAATAGCTATACTTTTCACGTGGACGATCCTTGAGTCCGATTGTAAAAATTGTTCTCTCAATAAAAACGAAGAAGAAGAAGAGAGAGAGAGAGGGAGAGAATGAGAGAGAGAGCGAGAGGAGAGGAGAGGAGAGGAGAGAGAGAGAGAGAGAGAGAGAGAGAGAGAGAGAGAGAGAGAGATGCATGGAAAAAATAGCAAGTCCGTGAATGTGTGGAGAAGTTATGACCATTGCGATAATCACCGAGGCTGCGATCGCGAAGCGAGCTGGCGAACAACTTTTGCTTTTACCACCTGTGCATGTATCATTTATCATTTTTTATTTTATTTTATTTTATTTTTTTGCAGAGTGAGCCGAGAGAAAATGGCGCTCGCTCTCAAGCCTCCGAGACTCGAAAGGTTCAACATTTTTGTTTTTGGTGGTGGGAGGGTTGGTCACGGTGGTAGTACTCACGGTTGGTTCGTTTACGATTGATGATTGATTGATAGAATTGATGGGATTGATAATTGATTGATTGATTGATTGATTAATTGACAATATTGATTGATGGAAGATTTTTTATGACGGTTGGTGGTTGTGCCGTTGTGATGATGAAGACAAGGCCTATAGCTAGTAGAAAAAAGAAAGTAGTTTTCTGGGTGTAGCTTTACCGACGATGGTAAGCTCTCCCTTTTCTATGTCGTGGAGGAGGGGAGAAAAAAACGAGGAGGAGGGGGGGGGGGGGGGGGGGTTTCTGTGGTCCCCACATCACCCCCCCCTTTTTATCGTCCTGAATTTTGCCATAGTTTGCCATTATTGACAAAGTCTGTCGTATTAACAGATAACAACATTATCCCCCCGTTTTTACAAATACTGAAATAAAAATTAATTATTTACATTTATAAAAATAATATTACATATATATATAATATGCCACGACCAAAGATATACGAAGGAGACGAAAGGAGAAAAAGGAATAATGAGAAAGCTCTCGCATACTATTACCGTAATAAAGACCGCCTAAACGAAGAACGGCGAACCAAAGCACAGAAGTTAATACAATACACACAAGATATAGAAGAATACAAAAAGAAGATACAGGAGTTAGAAGAGCGACTGAGCAAGTCAAATTAATCAACAATTTTTTTTATCGGCAAAATATTTTACATCTAAACACATCCATATAATATATGTAAAGCATTAAATAATTATTTTTCAAAAAATTTATCCTGCCTATCTATATACAATGGACCAATACCAACCAGAACTATTTCCGCTCTACAATATTGAGCAACGAGGAGACTACATCAGAGAAAGAGGCAAAAGAAGATGGTATCTTATTACAACTCCAACCGCCCTGCGACTTATAAACAGATTCACAAATTACCACCCCGAACTCGTCGGCAGACAAGGCTCACTCGTTATACCATATGCCCCAGGATGGGAAGCTCGCCTCCAAGAGCTAAACCCAAATACAAGCTATCTCGTCCATCTGGATTATGAAGGATATCACGGACCAGTTAGAGGAATATACCAAGCTAATGTATTGAAGCGAACAATAAATACTGTTAGAAACTTTGTAGAACGACAAGCGAGGTTTTACGAACAAAGAAAAGACAAAGACCTTAAAGTTATTACAATTGACCAAGTTAATCCGCTAAATCATATTATCATACCAATGACACAGGGTGAAATAAACTGTGTGCTAGAATGTATTATGAAAGACTTTCCAAACCCAAACAACAGAAAACGAAAACGAGACAGTGTGATAATAGACCGCTTCAAGGATATCAAATATGCGACAGAAAAGGACCTAACAGAAATGGAAGACTTTATCCGATGTAGGATTTATGTATTTGATGGTATGAATATACTGTGGCGAGCATCTACCAAACAATACCCAAAACAGATAATAATCAGATGTAGCGATTATCACGCCACATTAATACAAGGAAAACAAAAAGACATCTGTATCCAACACATTAAGTCAATTGAACTATTATATGATATTAACGAAAACATACCAGAGCCACGACCCCAATATGCTACTAACCACGAAGCCAGCAATGTGAAACTATCTACGAACCAATACGAGAACAAATGGATATCACAGGAAGAACTCAACAATATACAAAATAAACTTGACCTACAACATAAGGAGTGTTATTCAATGATGGACCATTCTGAAAACATTATTGGAATAGTAGATAAAGAAAACAAACTAAACTATAAATGTTCAGACCGCTTCAAACACGCATCATTCGTTCCTAAGGATACCACCGCTTGGTCATTGCCATCATACTTCAAACAGTTATTTATAGAGTGTCTCATAGAAAAACATAAACCTAAGTTCCATACACAAATTACTGAACCTAATATATTACGACACGTGAAATCTGGTCAAATACCGTTTCATCATATCTTTAATCATCACACCAAAAGCCCTAAAATGATACATCAGATTGATATGGTAAAAGCTTATACAAATGCTTCGTTAGGTAATATGGGTGAAATGTCTTCTTACTTCAATGAATATCCAACAGCTCCTCGCAACATAATTAATATAAACCAAAATATGACACAGGACTACTACAATAAGGTCAAATCTCTACACGGTTATGCTGTTTTTGATTACGACCAAAAGCACCTCAAAGTGCCAACCTTCTTCAACGGCTACACCACAAAAGGAACACAATGCCAACCCATACCCGCATTGTTGTATATGTTTGACCAAGGGGTTAAGATATTTATTAAGAGGTTATATGTAGCAGACGACCACTTTGACCCATTCAAAACCTTCTCAGAACACATAACAAATATACAAGATTACTACTTTGATAAGCCTGGCTATGAACACGACACATTAGCCAAAGCAACCAACTTACTAGTAGGCTCTCTCAATACTAACATACACCGAACTCAGCAAGTATCTACCATTTCAAAAACATACAACGAGCGAATACATTTTATGATGAAAGAAAAAGGATATAGGTTATTGTTCCTGAAACGAGTTCCATACGACAAGACCAAATATGCCGAAATGGGCAACGACCTACTACCAGAGCGAATGATTTACACATACCAAGATACAAACCCAACAGACAACATATTTCAAATGTCTCATTTAATTGGCTATGTGCTAGCATACCAAAAGATAGTTCTTCATAACCAAATGTTAAAGCTTGTAAATACTGGGCGGACTTTACTATATTCTAATACAGACAGTATCGCATACGAAGGCGAATATATGAAAACAGGAAAAGAATTTCGCCCCGAGGTTAAAGAACAGGACGAGTTCATAGCACCGCAATTGAATATGACTTGCTTCGTTTCCTACATAAACGGCGAACCACGGATAACATACCAGCGACATAGCGGTTTCAAAGACATACTACCATTACAAAAATTCTTGGAAACACCACATAAACAATATCCAGAGTTCTCAGCCTTTGAGGACGTCCCTCTTCCAGATTATAGCACCAAAGACGAATACATACCTTTACCAGATCAAGAACTCTTACTTATTCACGGCAAAGCTGGAACGGGTAAATCTGAAATGATTAAATACCTAACTGGTCAGCCATCAAAATACACTAATATACATTTCAAAGACAAAAAGACTTTATCAACTGCTATGACACACAATGCTCGCCAAGTTATTAATTCTGAATATACACTCCAAAAAATACTAACAATGCTATATCATAGACTTCCGCTACCGATACCAGTGGGCGAAGAAGCCATTAATCACCGAATAACCATTGATGAAGTTTCTATGCTTACATCCAAGAATTTAGAAAGTCTGGACCATATGCTCAGAAAATACACCAAAATCAACAGACCATTCGGCGGTGTATCAATTATTCTGTTTGGCCACTTAGCTCAGCTTCCTTGCCCAGACCCAACATCAGAACCATTCCACAAGTCAAAAACTTTCAAGCTATTTACAAAAATAAATCTTGATACAAATTACAGACAGGCCAAAGACCTAGTTCTACAATCTATCTTAAATAAGGTAGAAGACTATTACAAAATAGGTGGTAATGAGCTTAGCCAACATAAAGCAAAAGACTGCCTACCTACAATACTAACACTTGAAGAATTAGATGCTCTCAATAAGCAAGTTAAGCCACACCCTAAACCAACTGACAAAAACCCACCTTTAATATTACACCACTCTAACAGCAATGTTAATGAAAGCAATAACAAAATGCTACAAAATAAACAACTTAAAACAGGTCATCAGGTAGTGTTTCGTTGTAATACGAAGGTTGTCCATAACGGCGATATTCACACTATTACTAGGGATACCAAAGAACAGAAATTCATTACGATTGGTAGAATTGAGCAGAAATTTGATAGAAAAAAAACGATACCAGACAAAAAACCATATGCGGACATCCAGCCGACATTCTCTTCTACCATTCACTGCTCACAAGGCCGAACAACACCAGTGTGGATAAATCTAGACCTACTGTCAATGAATTTGTTATATGTTGCTTTAAGTCGTGCCACCTGCTTGAACGATATTGGATTATCAAATGAATTATGAAAGTCATAAATAAATTTTTTTGGCTCCTTTACCTTTGAAGCTCCTAATAGTATGAACACCCCTCGTCTGCTTGACTAACTTAGTATTTACCGCCGTCGCTCCTAACAATGATACGGGGTCAAATGCGGTTCGGTAGTTCGTGGTCAGCTTCGCAGTCTTCGCCCGCTTACCTTTTGGATTAATTTTAACGGCTACTCGGTCAATCACTCCTTCAATGAGGTCTTTTGTGCTACTGCCTTTATTGTATGTGGTCGCCCTCACACCCGTTTGTCGGCTCAGGTCTTTCGCAATCGTTCCTCCAAGACTATGACCCGTTAGCTCTACATTATCTTTTCCATATTTCTTTATCACTTCGTCAACCAGCTTCTACTCTTCTTTATATCTTGGAGTTCTTTTTAATACTCCCTTTACTAATGCGACATCGGTTAGCAGGTCCCGTTTATCTACCGAACCCCTAAATGCTACAATCGCTTTGCCATCTTTTTCATATACGGTTGATTTTTCTTTGCTTGCGACTGGTTTCAATCCGTCCGCACCTTTTCTCTCCGACGAAGACAAATAGACATCCTCGGATAACTCCGCACTGCCTCCTTTTTGTTTCCTATAAGCCTTACCAGCTTTTTTCAATGCTTCCCCATAGGTTATGTTATGCTTAGCTGAGTAAGCCTTAACAAACTTAATCCACTCAGACATCTCGCAAAGTGTATCCTATATTAATTATTTAATTTTTTTCCTCCCTATTATATACCCCCTACTATGTCCGCCCTCACTAGACTGTGTGAGAAGTTCCAACAACTATCAATTGAAAGCGAAAATAAATCGTTTTCTCTCGCCGATGTCCAAAAGGTAATCCACGACGAAATAAAAGCGATTGAAGAAATGAGAAATGCTCAACCCAAAGACACATTTCACTTCGGCAAATACAAGGGCAAAAAAATAGAAGACATCGCAAAGATTGACAAGCCATATATTGAATGGTTGGTCCGTCAGCCTTGGGTCCAAAATAAAGACGAATTGAAAAAGTATTTATGATTATAATAAATAAATTTTATATAATATACGATGAGCGAAGCCGAAGCAAAAAAAGAAATTCCCGCCGAAGAGGAAGAAGTAAATAAAACTCTACAATATGGAAAATATAAAAAAATGAAAATTGAAGATGTTGCCAAGATTGACAAAGAATATCTAGAATGGCTAGTTCAACAGCCTTATTTTAAGAATAAAGATGAAGTGAAAAAGTATTTACCGTAAGAGATATATTTTACCTCTTATATTGATTTCTTTTTTTATTATTCGCAGTATTGCTTTCTGTTTGTGGAAGTCGCTAAACTTGGTGAAATGCGGTTCTTTCAATAAACCGTCTTCAACTTCTAATTCTCTATTTACTTCAAGATATTGTTGAAGGATGTCTTTGAATTGTATGATGTCAAAGTGGTGGTCTACGTGGACATCAACCCGCTCATATATATCACCACTTATTTCGCATATGTATCGGGGTTCAACGAATACATCAATAGCCACGATGTCAAGATATTCTTGTATTTGAGGTCTTATCGTATTCCTGCTCGCATCTTTTATCACTCTCGCCATTTTTTTTAATTTGCTAAGGCCTATGAGTTCAACACAGCAATTCCACGAAAACGGCTTACCATCTACACGAAAGTGTTTGCTTCCAGTCGTTGAATTACTTCCAACATCAATGATGCCATTTTTTAGACAAGGGTGATGGGTTATTAGGTCTAGCACGAAATTGCCATCTTCTGGGTTCAGCACTTCACCATCGTTATATTTGTTTATCATTCTTCTTATGTAGGATTTGATAGATGTTTTTGTTACAAACCGCCTACCACCCACAACATACAACTTACGACTATACATACCTCCTGTATTATTACAGAAAAAAAATATTACAAAAATTAATATATATTCACATCAATGGTCTTCTACGAAATTAACTATAACACTCACATTTCCTCCATTCGCAACAGTAGATAAAGACTTTTGTAAAAATGTTAGATTTTCGCCAGGTGCGAGTTGAATGTCATAGGTTCGCAGGTCAATAAGCTGGCTAGAAGAAGCATTAACATACAGTTTAAGGATGACATCCGTTATAGTAGCACCACCTAGGGCAGTCGCAGATACGTCCTTTGATACGATTGAAGTCGTGGCATCAATATCAGCGAAGTTCTGTCCCGTAAGTGCGCCCGTCGTTTTTACAATTCGCACTATATTAACTTTACTGTCTTCATTTGAAATGCTCACGAGAGTTGGATAAACTATTGAATAATTGGTCGCACCACCATTAAAAGTTGTTTTATTTTTTATGCTTAGAATTGGGCTTTCAGTGGTGCTTGCCTTTTCATCTCCGTCTGCCTCGTTCGATATGCTTGAATTAATAGTGTTAGTTCCTTCTATGAATAACCCAACACTCGCGGTTTTAAGGGATTGAATTCCAGTAGTAGCATCATTTCTCATTATAGCCGTAAAAGGTAATGTAGTATTTCGCAGACTTACACCAGTATTATCATTCGCATACTTAATCATATGGACTAGCTGAAATTCGCCAGTCTCTGGGTTCTCAATTGAAAACTTAATAGCACCAAAGCCCAAATATTGAAATTGAATTTGAAATACATTTCCTTTATCCCACAGCAAGTCTGGCATATCGCCTGTTCCATCGCAGGGGTCATCCCATTCTTCTTGGTCAATATAATTGGCGTTTCCTCCTTTACAATGTAGAATGTTCATCCCTACCTCATTTTTGTAAAAATAAAATCCATCTTCAAATTCATTTCCTATTCCGATAAATGAATAGTGTGCTTTCGCATCATCCGTCGTCCATAAAGCAGTGAAGCGACACATAACTCCCATACCCGTTCTGTATTTTATTTTTCTTTTGCTCACCAGAGAGGCATCCGCAGTAGCATCGGCAGTCGTTTTCAATTCCGCCATATTAGCATTAAATGAAACGGTCGCCTTCGTTTCTGTTTTCGTCCATATCCGTGTATTAACGGTATATGGGAAGATTTCTTGTAATACTGGTGTTAATTGTGCGGTTGTAGTTTCGCCAAAGGCGGTTTTCATATTATCAATGTGTCCGCCATATCCAACTTTGACATTTACGAAGTCTCCGACAGGATTTTGGGCGACTAAATTTCGTTGGTGAGTGGTCATTGTTTGTATATTATTAAAAAAATAAATAATCTATCAAAATTAATTACCTCTTAACTAATAGTAATTACATTTTCCTTCACACTCACAGTTCGCTGAGTAATAGCCAGAGTGTAGTGAGAATGGACTTTGTTTCGGCAGGTTCCAATAAACTCCCATCGCCGTTTCTGAGTTAAGTCAAGCCCGCTAATCTCGTTCTGGTCCTTGCTCCACAGCGGGCGGTTGTTGTCCCAGCAATTAGCATAAACCCAGTTGTATTGATACACATTAGAATTCATCAAGGCACTACCCTCCAACCTCGGCTTCATAATCATATAGTCTTCAAGGTTAGCCACAGATACATCAAATTCTTCCTGTCTCGCTCCATCAAGGGTAGTGTAGAATGAGACAACCTTTCGCTTAGCATCAGCAACAACAGCACCCGTAGCAGACCGCTCATCATTTACATCATTGTCATAAGCGGTATTTACACTTTCAACGGAATGAAACACACTGTGATAAATCTTCTTCAACCTCTGCCCGTGCCCGCGGTCAAATCGCATAATAATGTTTTGGTTTTCAGTTGATTTACCATCGCTAGCAGTTCCGATAGTATTCTTATACACATAGGGGTAATCAATATCAAAACTCATACCACTGCCCGCAATCTGGCTTTGAATAGATTGAATGACACCAGGGTTCTGCTCAACAGCAAGAAACAAGTTAAGATTGCTAACAGCAACATCCTCAGCACCAGCAGCAATGTTAGCACCACCACCAGGACTTAGTGGGTCAGCACCAGAATAATAAATCTTCGCAGAACCGTTCCAGACAATTCGCATCGTCAAAATCTCTGGAAACATAATAGTTTTATCAAGGGCGAAAATAGTGTTGTAAAGCATACCAAGATTAAGTTTAATTTTAATAGCCATATTACCAGCACCAGCATTATCGCCCAAAGCACCAGCAGTAAAATACTTCGCCTCACTGTAAGGCACATTAACAGGCAGTGGAGTTCCAGTTCCGGCCGCGATAAGAGCATCATTATGACGGCGGGCATTAGTTGAAGGAGGACCGATAGCACTAGCAATAGCATTTCCATAAACATTCAATGTCGCACGAAGGTGAGCATCGGTATCAATGCTACCAGCCACAGTCGCAGCACTCGCAGTCTGACCAGCAAGAACAAGATTATCAAATCCAGTTTCCGCCCTACTGTCAGCATTACACTTTTGAAGCATACAGCCAGCACCAGTGCCAACATCGTGGTTTTCAAGTGCGAGAAAGTCTTTAAGCGAAGTCTCGGGCTTCCAAATCATCTTTGTAATATTTCCAACATAGTTCAAATCGCACAGATAAACTCCGCTACGGGTTTGAAGTTGAATTTGTCTAATAGGAGCAAGGCAATCCATATAAGCCTTGTTGTATTTAGTATCCGTGTCTGGGATAGTGTAAGTAAAACTCAACACAGACCTAGCCAAGTTAAATGGGCGACTAATAAGGTCAAATGTGCTTTCTTGTCCTCCCGCGGAGGTAATAGTGACATTTCCATTACTGCTTTCTCGCGGGTTAAGCTTATTCAAACGATAAGAAGCACTGATGTAGTCAGTTTTAGAAAAGTCTAATTCGCCTCCGTGTTGTGTGGGCATTTTGTGTAAGTGCTTTGTAGGGACACCCTACGACCCGAAGTTTTTGGTGAAGCTTTTTTTAAAAAGGTTCCTATATTTTAATATGAGAAAAAAATAAATTAATTAATTACCTTGATTTGATTAGATTAAAAAATGGTGTAAATAAATTAAAATAATTCGTCTCACGGTAAATCAACAAAGTCATAACAATGCCGAGCCCGTTGAGGTTAATGGCTTGGTCGTTTTTGTCAGTTAAGTAAAACCGATACACATTGCTTGAACTAGTAGATAGTCGTTTTCCGTATTCACTACCAGAGCCGTCGTAGATAACAGAGCCGAACGGGATTTCATTCGCCGTGTATATTTCTTGGAGCACGTGGTTATCACCTTCACCAACGAGGTCGCTTTGTAGATACAGTGTTTTTTCGCCCGTCAAGATTATGACATTCGGCGACCTAATGGTATTATTAGCGAAGAAATATGTTGAGTCGCGGTCAAAACCCATTACTTCGTGAATACGTGTTTCGGTGTCAAATATAAACCGCGGTTGGATGCCTCCGTTATTCGCTACGGTAAATAATAGCTTGCCGTCTTCTGGGTCGGTGTTTGTGTTGTTGCTCGTTATTGTATATGTGTAGTCGTTTGGACTTTCTGCGGTTAGCACCTCGGTTAGCTTATTTTTTAGGTTATTCATCGTGTAATTTCCTTCGCGTATCGTAATGACTGCCTCGTATCCATCTTCACTCAAAATAAAAGTGTTGTAAGGACTTGCCACAGAGTAATACGACTTCGGCACATAGATATGTAAAATTTTACAGTGTGTCGGATTGTCTAACCCTTTCATATCAATGGAGTGAGTGAAATCACTATCCGTGCCGTTTATCCTATTTTTGCTATTGACATAGTAAATATTACTACTTCGCCCACCTCTATACTCCATAGTAAGTGCTTTTTTTCAAAAACCACTTACAATCTCAAAAAAACTATACTGTATATATAGGAAAATATATTTTTTTGTTTTAATTACCACAACGGAGGGGGTGCGGGGGCTTGCCCCTGCTAAATGAAAGTGTCAAAGCCGTAGCCGTTCTGTGTTTTCAACTCCTCCGCTTCTTTTTCTTTTAAGTCCGTCCAACCGCTGGCAAATTTAGAGCGATTTCCATTAGCTCTTTCTTTAAGAAACCTAATACTATGCCACCCGCAAGTATCCGTTGTGTCGCTTTGGTTTTTAACCTGATTAACCTTCATAAGCAGGTATGTGTTCGGCTTACTCTTGTCAATAAGTTGTTTCATTTGGTGTAGAAATAGCTCGGTAGGATTATACAGTGCGAGCGGGTCGTAGATTTCAATAGAGTTGTCTTTAATTAGGTCAATCCAAACCGCAATCCAATGTGAGCCTGGCTGACTAGACTTATCCAAGTTCATAATAAACCCATACTTCTTTCTTTTTTCTGGTTTCAGTTTGGTTATTTCATCGCTGGCTACCGTCCCCAAATACCAATCATATTTCATAATGTCGTCTATTTCATCCGTCATTAATCCTCGGTAGGGGCCTCCTCCCCCTACAACCCCTGGATTTACATCTTGCTCATCTACCTCGGGGGTTTCTACTGCCCCATCTACTGCCTCTGTTACTGCCTCATTTTGTGGTTGAACTTCCTCTACATCAGTGGTGGGGGTTGGTTCCTCGGTTGGTTGAATACCGAGATTATTTGAAACTTGATTTTTAATATTTGGGTCAATTCTCATTTCAGTTACTAAGTTATTTACACAATCCTTCTTCTTCATTTTTTTTCTGTATTTACCCTTTTTCAAATATTTCTTAATTGTTGCTATTGTTAAAAGTTTGTGTATTAATTCCTCCATCGTTTTTGCCCCAGCACCAGCTTGGTTTATTCCCAAATAATCAGCGAGTTTCTTTCTCATTTCATTCTGGTCTATTCCTAAATCAATACCCTCATCTACTATAACTTTTGCCATACCCGCTGTCGTGTGTTTTCCTTTAACCTTTTTCGGTAGTGGTTTGCCATCAGCTATCATTTTTGCTTCCAAAGCAGGTCCTAATGTTTTTGGTATATCCAACTTCGGATACTTGTAATCATTTCTTAAACCAGCGGAGATGAATGTTATTTTATCTTTAATTTCAAAGTATTTCGCTTGGGCCTCCGCATACTTTTTTTCTTCTTCTAATTCTTTTTTGTATTGTTCTGCCAATTCTTTCTGCTCTTCTGCTGATTTGGCATCGGCTATCGCTTTCTCTATTCCTTTACCCAGTTTGTCAAATTCTGTTTTAGTCAAGCCTTTAATAAAACTCATTTTAAATCCAGCTTCCTTCATTAATTCAATATATTTTTCTTTTAATTCCTTTTCAGCCTTTCTCTCTTCTTTTGTTTTCAAAGCCATCTGTTTTTCTTCTGGTGCTTGTGGTGGTGCTTGTGGTGCTTGTGGTGCTTGTGGTGCTTGTGGTGGTGCTTGTGGTGGTGCTTGTGGTGCTTGTGGTGCTTGTGGTGGTGCTTGTGGTGCTTGTGGTGGTGCTTGTATGTATTGAGGGTGAAACTGTGGCGGTGGTAATAACAGTTTTCTATCTTGTTCAAATCTTACATCCTCTATAAGTTTTTGCTCTCTTTTCGCCTCCCTAATTAATTCTTCTTGTCTTTCTTTAATTTCAGCCTTCTCCTTCCTTTCTCTTCTTTTCTTCTCATCTTCTGCCTGTTCTCTTAACTTCTTTTCCTTTTCTTCCTGCTCGTGTATTAATTCATATTTTTTTTGTAGGTTGTCTTGTATCTGATTGCGGTTCTCGTGTTCAAGACGGTTGAATTCGGACTTAACTATTCGCTCTTTTGTCTTTCGTTTATTCTTTGTTTTCGTCTTCCCCATATATTTCAGAAATAGTTTAACGATTTGAAGTGTTGAAAGGTCATTCGTTTTCTCGCCAAAGTTGAGATATGCTCGTTTGCCTTTCACTTTAATATACGGTTTGCCATCTTTGGTTCTGTATATCCTCGGAGGTCGTTGTTTAAGTTTCTTCTTCGGCTTACTTCGCATTACTACTATTATATTGAGTAAAAAAAATTAATATAAGATTTTACATTCGCAGAGACTTCGCCTACCGAAATTTGACCGCTCCGCCTCGTTGCTTGCCGTATCCTTGTTTGGCCGCAGCCTTTGCTACACGGTCCGCATAAGGCACTCCGACATCGCTCAGAAAAGTAGCACCTCTTGAAATCAATTGATTCTTCTTGATAAACCTGTTAGCATCTACTATCGCTTTTCCTACTTTTTTCCAGTTAATTTTCCCTCCTGTTTGTTTCTTTTTTGATTTTCTTTTCCCTCCTGCTTGTGGCATTTTGACTGGGCTTGGATTGTATCCGATATTGTATCCCGCTGGTTGTGAAATAATCACTGGTGATGTTGGCATCTATATTGTATAGAAAAAAATAATTAATTTAAATTAAGTAAAACGAATATTGAAGTCCTTTCGTAATTCGTCCGATACCGCATCCACATACAAAAAGTTAAACCTCTCTTTCGTCGCCTCGTGGTATTTTTCAATGAAGTATTCAAGGTCGTAGCCAAGGTCCAGATGTTTAAACACGAGTTCTATTTTATCAACACTCTGACCTGGAAAGATAAGAAGGTAGTCCAGCTGTTTAATCGCCTCGGGCTTCAAATCGTTAAGATACTGCGAGCTCATAATCACCTTTGACTTGTAGTGTCTATTTTTTTTCAACAGGTCGCTAACTGACTTATCCCTCAATCCGCTACCCAAATCATCTAACACAAAAACAACTTCTGGTGTGATGTATTTGCTCGGCCTCGGTGGTTTTTCGCCTACCTCCTTTTTCTTTTCGTGATCCTTTCCAAAATAAATAAACTTCGGCTTTTCTACTTCCTCTTTACCATCTTGAATGATTTCGCCTTCTTCTTGCTCCTCGTCTGGTTTATTCAGCTTGTCTAACTCGTAATCAATGACACTGTATCCGTCCGTTTTCAAATATGTATATATAGCCATCGGGTTTCCCTTCTTCTTGAAGTGCTTAACCATTTCTTTGTAAATGTGGTCCTTGTGGATTGTGCTGGCAATAATGACGATACGGGTCTTTTTGTCGGTCGTTCGTTTCAAGATTTCAAACAGTGCCGTTGTCTTCCCCGATTTTTTTCTGGCAAGCAAAAATATGTTAGAATAAGGCTCCTCAAATAACTTGTATCCCTTGGCGAGTTTTTCACCATCTCCGTTTTGCTTGACTGGTCTAACTCGTATATCGTTAATTTTCTCCATCACTCTATATTTTTATTAGGCCAAAAATTCTAAACAAATAACAATTCTTCCAGCTAGTTGGTCGGTCTCAATATTACCGCTGTCTGTTTTCAATACCCTAAACGAATATTGCCCGTCGGTCCAGCCGATATTTCCAAGATTATAACCGAGGTTTGAAATGTTTGCCGTGGTGCTGTCGGCGAATGTGCCGATAATCCCGATGCGGTCCATATAAAGGATTTTCGTTTTCGTCTCGGTCATATCATTCATATAGTGGATAAACTTAACATTCATTCTTGTTGGTGTAAAGTTCATTTGAATGTTTTTGTCAAACATCTTGCTACCGCCAACAAAATCATTACTCAGAAAAATAATCTTTTGGTATTTATAGTCTGCCATTGTAATGCCCTCTATACTAATCTTTATAAACTTTTTATTAATTAATATTTCTGCTCGGACTGCTTGTGATTTCTATTCGCGGGTCAGCGATAAAAAGAATGAAAGTTGTGTGTGGTGTATAAAACAAGGATGTGTGTATAAGCCGATGAGCGATTGGTGTGTTAGTTTTGATGAAGCTATTCCGCTAATCTGTGCTGGTGATAGCTCTTGGTATAAAATCTATTCGTCTGAATGCTCACTTCTTTGAACTAGAAGGGGAAGGAAGCACAATCCCTATTAATAAACTTATAAGCCCGACATAAATGTTTCCAGTTTCACAACTGACATTCGGGTCAGACAACCTCACGATACAAAGGGTGATGATGGCGATAATGATACCCATTTGAAATAAGTATTTAATAAGTCGGCTGTCAGTTTTTCGCTTAGTCAAACAACAATCCCAGCTGTCCTCGTAATCGTGGTCTATCTTTTTTTCTTCCTGTTTAATTTGGACATCTAGCACACGGTTTTTGAGTTCGGGTGTGAGGTCTTCCGTCTCTATGATTGGTGGTGGGTGTAATCTAGGCGGTGGCATTGGTAAATACTTCCGCTCGTATTTCTGCTAATTGGTTCGCTTGGTCTTGTAGTATATTCATAAGATTTTTATTTTCTTTTTCTAAATTAACTACTTTTTCCGATAAATGTTGAAAAGCACTTATTAATATTGATATAAAATCTTGGTATGATATTCCTTCAATATTTTCATCTTTACCTATTTTCATCCCAGTATTTGATACAAACGCTGGAAATACTTTCTTAACTTCATCGGCGATAAAGCCAATATTCTTTTTTTCTTTCTTTTCGTCTGATTTCCAATAATATGAACAACAATTTATTTTCATTAGTTTTTCGCAACATTCGCCACATTCTAATGTCTCAATATCTGCTTTCAATCTCCTGTCTGATGAACTCGTCCACTTATTATCACCCAAAGCAACAGCAACATAACCAGAATGAGGGTCGTTAGCATTTGTAGAACTCCAAGCAAATAAACTTGAACCGCTATATCCGATATGGCCAAAATTCGCACTTCCATCACCTTTCATAACTATTTGTGTTTCGGTAAGATAAGTAGGTCTTGGTCTAATATTCACATATCCATTTGTGCCTATTGTTCTGTAAATATCGCCGTTTGCTGTCATTGATCCTTTTGTCCATAAATTCCCATCGCTACCTCTCAACGACATTAAAGCAACATCATTGGCATTTTCCCACACAAAACCGTGGGTCGTGTCAGCACCAGATCTAAATCTTACGGCATAACTACTAAATCCATTTCCTGCTGGTGCCGTTCCTGTTCCACTTAATGCTTTATTCGCCCCAGATTGTGCCATATAAATCCCCCAGCCTGGGTCAGTAATATCCCAAATATATATTCCTCTGGTGCTTCCTCCATTTGTTCCTCCTTGAATGGATATTTTTGCCCCACTGGTATTCGTTGCTGATGTAAGTGTTCCCGTGTATGTAATCCCCGCATTTGCCGTTATTAATCCACTCGCGGTTGCCGTTGTTGTTGATACACCAGCACTCGCGGTTATTAATCCTTTTGTCCATAATGTTCCATTGAGTCCATTCAAAGACATTAACAATTGTTCGGAAGAGTTCTCCCATATAAAACCAGTATCTGAACCAGCATTACATCTAAATCGCATAGCCCATTGAATGAAATCATTTCCTGCAACTGCTGAACCACCTGCTAAACTTCTAGTATTCGTGGATCCTTGATTAGTTGCCATATAAATCCCCCAGCTTGTAGTATCTGTATCATATAAAAATATACCTTGTCCGCTTCCTCCATCCACTTTATTTTGGATAGATAACTTGCAGCCTCCATCGGCTGTTAATAATCCGCTCGCGGTTAGTGTCGTCGTTGATATACCCGCGGTTGCCGTTAATGTAGTTCCCGTTATTGTTCCACCATTTGTTACATTATTTGAATTCATATCCAAAGCCCCATAAAACCGCATACCGCCCGCATTGTTAAAACGGACGATGTCAGACGAAGCACTTTTATTATCCAAAAGTTTTGAAATATAAAGTCCCGCCCCTTTTACATCAAATGCTACATTCGTGAATAGGTAGCCTCTTTGGTTTGCGGTTCCGCTTGAATCAGTATTTAGAGTATATAAGAAAGACTGCCAATCACCCGTCGTCTGTGAAAAGAATATATCTCCTCCATTTTGGTTTAATATCCGCGCCCCATTATATGTAATATTTCCGCCATTAGTGATATCCACATTGTTAAAATCCGCAGTGTTTGTTAGAGTTAGATATTTTATCGCTGTTCTCGTTCCATTAAATGTTTTAATTCCTGTTATTGTTTGGTCTCCTGTTAGTCCCACGAAATTAGTATCAACATAACTTTTATTCGCTCCGTCTGTTGATAATGTAGGAGTTCCAAGGTTGGCTATTTTGCTACTATTACAATCTAACCCCGAAGCATTTACCCAGCCGACAATCGCCCCATCAATAATGAAACTTATTTTTTTGGCATTTATTTCAAAGTTATAATTTACGCCCGTGCCCATATCAAGGCACCCAATAGTTCCTATGTTGGCTGTTGAGTTAAAAACCACGAATGTTCCTTTTGTTGTCGCATTCGTTGAATTTCCAGTTATTTCAAGGGCACTGCTAAATGTCTTAATTCCTGCTATGGTTTGGTTTCCTGTTGTTTTAACTGCCGAAGTATCAAGGACGGAAACATCAACACCATCAACATTACCAACATTTGTAATCGCAAATCCTCCCATATTTAATCCAGCCGTCATACTAGCAGTGCCGTCTAATCTAAGAAAGGGTGATGCCACATTTCGCCATTGTCCAGTGCTATAAATAAGTAGTTGATTATCTGATGCTGTTGTTATAATCACATCGCTATGTGTATCAATACTTCCACTTGCCGACACTTTCGCCGTGTTCGTATCGTGCTCTGATAGCCAAGTTGTGATAGACCTACCATTTAGTTGATTTACATTTGTTATGCTTTGACTTTTCATATCAAGACCAGCACTCGCATTTATTATACTGCTAAATGTCTTAATACCCGCTATGGTTTGGTCTCCTGTTAGTTTAACGACTGCTGTATCAAGGGTGGATACATCAATGTTGTCAACATTACCAACATTTGTTATGTTAAATCCGCCCATATTTAAACTGCCCGTCATAGCCACTGTGCCGTCCTTTGCTAGTTTAGTATCAGTGTAAGCCTTCGTTGAAGCATCGGTGTCATAGAATGGTGCTGGAAGTCCGCTAATTGCTGTTGTGCCACTAAAATTTAAAACATTGCCCGTCAATGTTATTCCACCCCCTGTTGTTGGAGCAAGAAGTATGGAAGAACCAACAATGCTTAGTGGATATCCCGTTGCTCCACCTACCTCCGACGAATAAATAGAACCCATATTATTGTTGTAATTGAAGAATAATTTGCCAGTGTTTAATGGGTTTGAGTCTTTTATACCCACATAAGTAGTAAATATTTTATTCCCTGTTATTGTTTGGTCTCCTGTTAGTTTTACCACAGAAGTGTCAAGAGCAGAAACATCAATACCATCAACATTACCGACATTTGCTACATTAAAACCTCCCATATTTAAATCTCCAAACATCATAGCGAGACCATCCAATCTAAGAAAAGGTGAGTTTGTGTTTCTCCATTGTCCTGTGCTATAAATGAGCAGTTGGTTATCGGCGGGTGTGCCTGTAATTAAAACATCGCTGTGTGTATTAATTGAACCATCTGCTGACACTTTATCATTATTGTCTTCGTGCTCTGATATCCAAGTATCAACATCTTTCGTATTTAGTAAATTGACTCCTGTTATGTTCAAATTACCGCCCATACTAATATTGCCGAATTCATCCACATTTATCGGAAAGGTTTTATTTACCCAGTTGATTGAATTATATGTTAGATAACTATTCATCGTAACTGGTGCTGTAATGACGACATCTGTGAGTGTATCAATTGAACCAATGGTTGTATTTCTCCATTTACCATCTACATCATTATAAGTTAAGTATTGCCCGACCGTTGGTGCGGATATGTTTGTGTCTATGAGATTGTATAGACTGGTTTGGTGCGGATTAGAAGTATTAGAGCGGTGTTGAGTTGAGGCTTTGACTTCGTCGTTGTCCCTTACCCGTTGCTCTGTGTAGTATAAATTTTTTCCTTCCTTGATGTCAGATGTTGATTTGGTAGCCAATCGTGTATCAAATCGTCCGTCAGTGTAATAAAGATTTACGGGGTCAGCATCTTCTGGTATTCTGTCTGTATTTAAGCCAATAATATTAGTGTTTGTTAAGTCTAAGTTTTTTATGTCCAGTGAATCCACCGCAATTTCAGACAAGCCTAATAAACTTTTGTATTGGCTCATCGGTATATATTTTGGATAATAATTAAACCGATTAAAAATTATTTTTGGTTAGATATACAACCGAAAATGCAGAGAGGAAATAGAGAGATTGCCATAAAAAATCTTGAAAAAGCTACTGTAATGAAGAAACAGTATGCGAGGCAGAGAAAGATTGAGAGGGCTAGGGAAGTACTAGCGGAGGAAGAGGCGAAGAATGCGAAAGAAATGACCAATGATGAAAAGATGGACCACGTGTCTAAAAAGCAGTTGGCGAAGGATATGATTGATGGTAGAGATGGCGAGAAAAGTGAGGAAAGTAGCTCGGAAGAAGAGGTTGAACAGGATTTCGTAGATATCGTTGCCCAACAGGTTGCGGGTATAAAATTGAAGACTAAACAGAAGAAGGCGAAGAAAGTGGTAAAAAAGAAAGTGGAAGAGGAGAGTGAAAGCGAGGAAAGTGAGGAAGAGGAACAGCCTAAGAAAGGTAAAGGTAAGAAATCAAACATATCAGTTAATGTTTATAATCAGCAACCCGAGAAACCAAAAAAAGAAAACAATGATGTTTCAAAGATATTTTTAAAGTTCTAATATATATGAGTGAAATTAAGAACCTACCATTAGATGTTCGCTTACACATTATGGACTACCTATATAATCATCTTATGTATGACTTCACTAGTTGCTATGTGTGTGGATTAACACTGTGTTTAGCGAACCGACATATTACAGCAATTGATGATAGTTTTGATTGGTTTTATATGTATGAGTTTTGTTCTAATTATTGTTTTGAACTAGAAAAAAAAGAAAGCGCAATATATAAGGATAAAGCATTAAGTATTAGGAGGTGCGATGGACGACCATATACAAGAACTAAAAGAGCAACAGGCATTAGAACTACATTATCAGAAAAAACAAAGTAAGAAATGGAATACGATATGGGCTGATAAACCGTTGAAACAAGTGTTCGTAGATTTGGCGGATATGTCTAAGTTAAAAGATAAACCAGGTAATAAAAAATATGCTTTTATGTTGGTTTGGATTGACACTAATAGTAGATTTTTAGAAGTTAGACCGCTAAAAAATAAAACGGCGAATGAAGTATATACTGGTTTAAAATCTATTCCATATATTCCAGAAATCATTACAATAGACAGCGGAGGAGAATACAAAGGAGCAGTTAATAAATATTTTGATGAACATAATATTGAACACAGAACAGTTGAAGTAGGAGACCACAAAGCACTCGCAATAGTTGATATAGTTATCAGAACTATTAGAAGGTGGTTTGACATACTATTTGAAACTAATGGGAACTTTGACTGGGTCTCATACATTGATGATATGGTCAAAGCTTACAATAATCGTTTCCATCCAACAATCAAAGCTAGACCAATTGATGTATTAAATGGAAAAGCTACTAATAAACAAAAAATTGAAAGAGATGAAAGTATTAACGAATTTGAACCAGGCGATAAGGTAAGACGGGAAGTTCAACGAAATCTATTTTCAAAAGGCGGACGAACTTGGTCAAAACAGATATATACGGTTTTGGGTAGAAACGGATTTAAAATTGTGCTATCTAATAAAGAACTAGTCAGCCCCCGTGAGTTATTAAAGACTAAGTTTGAAAACCCAGTTGATGATGAAAAACAAATTCACGACCTTTTTCAAGATTTAACAAAGGAGAAGAAAATAAAGCAATTATTAAACCGTGAAGACATTCAACCTGAGAATGTCCGAACTAGCCGTAGAGAAAGAAAAGCAAGAGTAATACTTGATTTGTAAGTCAATGATTTTATTAAATAGGAAGAACCCAGTTGATATCGCCAACCCGTTTTTTCAACTTACGACTGATTGATGTGATTGAATTAACAACAATCAATTCATTCTGCTTGCCGACCGACACAAGAAATGATTGCTCATATGTAGGCTTTTTCACAATTTCAGCATCCACCCAAGCAAAATAATATTCATTCTCTTTCAGTTCAAAACTACGAAGAAAGCGAATGGCTTCCCTTTTCCCCGAAAATTCTCTCACCTTCTTGCTAACTGAAATGAATTCTCTTGGGATTAGGATACACTTCTTATCCTCTGAGTATCGTTCAGGTAGAGTTGCGATTGTGTTCCACGGGGCGGGTGGGGCGGGGGCTTGTTGGGCTACGGGGGCTGGGTCGGGCTGGGCTGGGGCGGGGGTTGGGTCGGCGGGGGTTGGGTCGGCGGGGGCTGGGTCGGCGGGGGCTGGGTCGGGTCAGGGTTTCGCTCTTGAACTCCTGCTCTTCTTTGGTTTTCTGAATTCTGAGGGAATGAGGTGCCGACGATTTTTGTCGCTGGGAAAAAGGTTTAGGTGGTCGGTTTCTTTTTTTTATTTCCATTTTTTCATTTTTTGTTTTTAGTTATTCCATATAATCCATACTTGGACCGATTGGATTATGTTCTAGATGTTCTATTTCTAATTTTCCTGGTGAGTGGTTTGAAATGCCTTTCTCGTTTTGGTGGGCCGATATGGCTACCGTTAAAAATTCTGTTCTGGGTTCTGTCGTCATTTGTTTTCTTTTTCCTAATTTTCAGCTATTTATTTTTGGGTGGTATTGTGTTTTTTGTTATTATCAATGTGGTGTGTGGTTTTTGTTCCATTCCATATTTCCTTGTTTCTATCATATCTTCTTCTTGATTTTGTTTGGTGATTACTTTTTGGGGATAATGTTGTTATCTGTTAATACGACAGACTTTGTCAATAATGGCAAACTATGGCAAAATTCAGGACGATAAAAAGGGGGGGGGGGTGATGTGGGGACCAAAGAAACCCCCCCCCCCCTTCCTCCTCGTTTTTTGGGAGAGGTTTCCATGTTTCCAGTAGACCAAAGTCCAGGACCTTGGCCTGCGATCTTGAGCAAAGTTTTTGGGTTGGTGCCGTGCAAACAGTTTTTTTCAATTTGTTTGACCAAGAGCCACACTTATTATAACGGATCTATTAATAGTCTCGCCACCAGACACTCTTTTTCAAAGCTCCGCCACCCCCACGCAAAAGTCTGTCTTTTTTGAAAAGTCGGTCCGTTGATTTTTTAGCTCAGACGGGATGACTTTGAGGTTATCGTTTGTAGGAACGCGAGGTCGGATTGAGGAGCGGTTGGCACCATTCGAAAGCGGGTGAGACGTAGATTTATATTACATAATTTTCATGTTGAAAAAGTCAAGATGATGATAAGAAAATAATTTTTAAAATTTAACATCTTAATTTCATAAATACAAAATTACTTTGAAAAACTAAGAACTCGAAGCGAAACCAAGAATTTGACAGCAGATTTCGATTAATTTTAGTAAAAGAACTCATGCTATTTCTATTGTATTATTTTCAGAAGAATCGGATGTGCGTAACCTACTTAACTTGAATTTTTTTCAAAAATGAATTCATTTTCTAGTAAGAAACCAAATTATTACAAAATAAATTAATTTTCAAGTTTAACAAACTGCCGTCCAGACCAAGCTCGAAATTGAAATTAAGTGTATTCAATAATAACTTGAAAAATCTTTCTGAATAGGTTTTACTGATTATTAAAGAACGATACTTGCTCAGTGACACTAGTATTAATATAGCAAATTTGACTATAATATTATATCACTGTAGCAATTAGCTAAAGCTAGAGATATGTATACTGTCTAGCATTATAATTTCCTCGATAGAATCAAGGAAACAGTGAAAAATATATACATGACGCACATGATTTGTAGTATTGTTAGTACAAACAACAGGAATTTTGAATTGAAATCGAGCCAGTCGTGGACCTTCACTACATGCTGAGTTGCTAGAATGTATGACAATAGTTATGTATTTCTATTAGATGTTTTGAGTCCTGACTTATGAATAGAATATGAGAAAAAGAATCGATAGTTATTTCTTAGCCTTGCCCTTAGCCTTGACGTTACAAAATCGTTCGTGTTTTTTTTCGAGAGATCCACATGGCATACAGCCATAACAGGAACGACGACAACAACAATGAAGACAACAGAAACAATAACATCAACAACCGGGGCACTGCCACACCATGAGTCCAAGGCTTGAAGCAACGAACAGCTATGATAATCAAGTAACAATAACAACAGCAACACGAAGTCTCAGCTAAAATTATTAACAAACGTATTGACAGTGATAGCCACAACAGCAGAGACTGATACAATTAGCGTACGGAAACAAAACCAAACCGAACCACAAGGACAACAGTACAATCAGCAAGAAACAAAAACGTCGTCAATCGCAACAACACCAACAACACCACCACCAGCAAAACCAACAACAGCGACAACAACAAAAAGTTACAACATAAACGACAAAGGTACAACATCAACAACAACAGCAACAAGTTCGAACGACGACAGCAATAACAACGACAAGAACAACAGCGACAAATGATCAACCATCACCGCAAACAAGGACATGGTCAAACGACGAGATCAACCATGTTGTTAAGAACCTTGACAACAAACAATAATACCAATAACAACTGTTAACAACAACAGCAGTAATAATAACAACATGAACAACAAAAACATGAAACAACAACTGAAACCAAGCGATGAAACGTCAGCAACGAGTACACTGCCAAACGACAAAATGAACTAACAAAAATAAACGCATCTACAACAACAACCACACAACAAACATCAACAACAGCAACAACAACAACAGCAGCAGCAGCAACACAACAACAACATTGCAACAACACGAACGGCAACGACAACAACTTGAACAACAACGACAACAACGACAACAACAACAACAACAACGACGACAACGACAACGACAACGACAACAACAACGACGACAACAATAACAACGACGACAACATGGTTACAGCACCAAGAACGGGAACGACAACAACAACAGCAGCAGCAACAACAACAACAACAACAACAGCAACAACAATAAGGATGACGACGATGATAACGACGACGACGACGACGACAACAAGCAACAACAACAACGACAAGAACATTATTACAGCACCAACAACGACAACAACAAGAAAACAACAACAACAACAACAACAACAACAACAACAACGATGACGACGACTATGACGACGACGACGACATCAACAACAACAACAACAACAACAACGAAACAACGAAAACAGCAAAAACAACGAAAACAACAAAAACAACAAAAACAACAAAAACAATAAAAAGGACAGCGACAACAGCACCAAACAATGATAATTTCAAACAACAACATCAACAACAACATCAACAACAACACAACAAACAACAACAAACAACAACAAACAACAACAACAAAAACTAAGAACACTAACACGTTTGCTTGACATGAAGATGCAGCTTCAGAGCTCCTAGAAAAGATATTTTCGTTATGTTGCAGTCACAAAGCCACAGCTACCATCATGGCAGATTCAAAGGTTCAAAGGCGTGCCTTGAAGCCGCTAAGCATCGATCGCGCGCAGCTGCTATATCAAAACAACGCCCACCCCTTAGCAAATAAATCCACACCAACTGCTGCTCGCTGGTGAATGCTTACAAGCACGCAGCACGCCGAAACCACTTTCACAACTTTCAGGCTTATTGTACCTAAAAGTGCACGAAAAACCTGTGACGTGAAAAAACAAAGCTGATGAACTTACTCCTACGGGTCCTACGAATGTCCCCAGCTACTTACTTTTGCAATCCAACACCTACAGCGAACACAAGCTCAATCAGATCACCTTCACCACCCCTCTGAAACCCAGGACCGACTTTTCAAAAAAGACCGACTTTTGCGTGGGGGTGGTCTGGACCCGCAAAAGTCGATCTTTTTTAAAAAGTCGATCCGGGTTTTCAGAGGGGTGGTGAAGTGATCTGATTGAGCTTGTGTTCAGGTGTTGGATAAAATTGGATTTCACAAGTAAGTAGCTGGGGACATTCGTAGGACCCGTAGGAGTAAGTTCATCAGTTTTGTTTTTTCACGACTCACGTCACAGGTTTTTCGTGTATTTTTAGGTACGGTAAGCCTGAAAGTTGTGAAAGTGGTTTCGGCGTGCTGCGTGCTTGTAAGCATTCACCAGCGAGCAGCAGTTGGTGTGGATTTATTTACTAAGGGATGTGCATTGTTTTGATATAGCAGCTGCGCGATCGATGCTTAGCGGCTTCAAGGCACGCCTTTGAACCTTTGAATTTGCAATGATGGTAGCTGTGGCTTTGTGACTGCAACATAACGAAAATATCTTTTCTAGGAGCTCTGAAGCTGCATCTTCATGTCAAGCAAACGTGTTAGTGTTCTTAGTTTTTGTTGTTGTTGTTGTTGTTAGTTGTTGTTGTTGTTGTTTGTTGTTGTCGTTGTCGTTGTCGTTGTTGTTGTTGTTGTTGTTGTTGTTGTTGTTGTTGATGATGATGATGATGTCGTCGTCGTCGTCATAGTCAGTAGTAGAGGTGCCACTATAAGACTGCATTTGGAGACATTGATTAATAGCAAGAGAGATAACGGCTAAATTCGCTCTCCTATTAATCGCAAAGTCGTGACATTAAAAAATAAAACTTTTAATAGGAGAAGTTATTTCAACGTTTTGAAATAGTTTGATTTTTTATATTGTCTTATAGTGGCACTATGTCTCCAAATTTTTTTTGCGCAACTGCGACAAAAAAGTGAAATTTTGTCGTCACTATTTTGTCGCAACCTCTGCGACACTGCGACACCTCCGTGTTTTGGTGTCGCATGGTGATATTCAGGAAATAGAATTTTCTAGAATATCCATCTGGTGGCACCATTGGTCGTATTCAGGCAATCTTGAGATATCTGTGAGTGGCTAATTTCATTTAAGGATAAGGACACTTATATATAAAACAAATGGACACCGAACATTTTACAATGTCTAGGGGATGCGTTATGGTTAAAAAGAACATAAAGAGACCTATGGTAAGAGTACAATGGTATGAAGGTAAAAAAAGTAAATGTAAAAGTTTCTGTATTGGCAAGAAACGAACATTTGAGCAAGCAATGGAACTAGCAAACAAATACAATAATGATAAAATTATTCCAAAATATGAACAATAAATAAAAGAAAAACCAAAGAAAATATCACAATCAATTACAACCAACACAGACGAACGATGTAATATGTGTGAATATATGGAAAGTAATTGTCATTGTGGTAGCAGATACAAACAACGTCTTGATAAAAGTTCATACAATTCTTCTTATATCTCATACAGAATGAAGTAAAAATAAGCACCAAGCGATATAATTTTTTTAATGTTATCAAAATTTTTTAATTTCATTTAAGGATAAGGACACATAATATTAAAATGACACATAAAGACACATAATTATTTAATTTTCAAACTTTTATATTTCTTAGTATATAGTTATGGACACACACGACTACAAAGGTGTTGTCTATCGGCTAGACAAACTAAGGGAATACAAGATAAATTATGAAATTAAACATGTTAGGGGTCATGATGTGCTATTTATTCAACCAAGTAAAAGATATATACGGATTGATACGCCAACATCCCAAAATTACTTAAACAGAGTAAGAGGTGTTTCGTATTTCCAGCAACAAAATATTCCTATTGCTCCTCCATTACCTGTATTTTCTCAAAGTATCAGACATGAGAATGTCAGAGACTTGATGCGATATGGTAATTACAATATATTGCGGGACAATAGCGAAGAACACAAATTCGGAATTAATGAGAGCAAGTATAAAGTCAGGATTACTGGAAATCTTCATTCATTCACTATTAGAGATGTAATAAATTTTATTGGAATTATCCTAAAAGATTTTATTCAAAGACATCCTCCTAATAGTAAATTCAGTTTAAGTATTGAATTTATAAATTGTCATTATGGAGCAGTATCAACAGGTATGAAAACTATTAACGAAATTTCTGTTGAAGATGTATTAGAAAGGTTATCTAATATATTTCAAAGTAATGAAAGCCTTTATACTGATGAAAAAGGATCAAATATGGATAATTTAAAGTTTGTATTAAAATCTATTAAGATGCCTACAGGTGGAACAAGGCTACAAGTTATTAATAAATTAGATATCTATAAGAAAAGAGGTGTTATCCAAATCAACAACACTGATAACATATGCCTAGCAAGGGCTATTATTGTAGTAAAAGCAAAAAAAGAAAATCACGAAAAATATTCACAGATTATGAAAGAAAGAAAGATACAAGAAGAATTAGCAAGAGAACTACATACAAAAACAAATGTTATTGAATATGTATGTGGTATTCCAGAGATTAATATATTTGCTAATTACATTAACTATAATTTGGTTATTGTTGAATTTCCTGATAAGATTGTTTATAAAACAGAATTAAGTAATAATGCTGGAGAACGTCTTATTAACTTTTATATTCTCAAAACAGAAGGACATTACGATGCTATAACTAATATGAAGTCTATGCTAAGTAAAAAGAACTTCTGTGAGTTATGCCTAAGAGGATATATGAATACACACTCGTGCGAATTTGTATGTAATATATGCGGAGTATCTGGCTGTCAAGGTATAAAAGATAAATCTCAGTGGATTGAATGTAAAAACTTCTGTAGAAAATTTCCTAACAAGCAATGTTATATCAACCATAAAAAGGATTATTCGGAAAACGGCAAGAATTCTATTATGTGTGATGAAAAAGCAAAATGTAAGGAATGCGGAACAAATTATAAAACTAAAGATGGACATAAATGCGGATATGCGAAGTGTCGTAATTGTAAAGAAATACAGCCACTAGAACACAAATGCGAAATATCTCAAAAAGCAATCCTACCGCCAACACGACAACATTGTTACAGCACCAAGAACGGGAACGACAACAACAACAACAACAACAACAACAACAACAGCAACAACAATAAGGATGACGACGATGATAACGACGACGACGACGACGACAACAAGCAACAACAACGACAAGAACATTATTACAGCACCAACAACAACGGCAACAACAAAACAACAACAACAACAACAACAACAACGATGACGACGACTATAGTAGTAGAGGTGCCACTACAAGACGGCATTTGGAGACATTGATTAATAGCAAGAGAGATAACGGCTAAATTCGCTCTCCTATTAATCGCAAAGTCGCGACATTAAAAAATAAAACTTTTAATAGGATAAGTTATTTCAACGTTTTGAAATAGTTTGATTTTTTATATTGTCTTATAGTGGCACTATGTCTCCAAATTTTTTTTGCGCCACTGCGCCAAAACGCTGGCGCACTGGCGCACTGGCGCACTGGCGCCCAAGACATATTCACGGGAATATCGGTAGCAGTCCTAACGATATATTGCGCGAATGTGTCAATTTTTAATTCACATACCTTTAACAGCAGTTAATTTTTTTCACGAAATTTATCTTTTCTAATATAAACAATGCCTTGCCAGTACTGCAGATGTTTCATATCTAACATTATTATTGATAGTATAAATTTTTGTAGTTTCAGTTGTGTATATTCTCATATAATGAGAGATAATTTACCAAGAATATCCAGAAGAATTTCTGATGAGATATTAGATAATATTAATCCACATACGATGATAAGACTACTGAGACCGATAAATGCTGAAGTAGAAAGATGTAAGGATTGTAGAAGGAGGGATGATTCATGTTGGTGCGTGCCTCGTTAAAGGTCTAGTACTTCTTTTTTCTTCTTTATCCTAGCACTGCTCCTGATATTCTCAGGCTTTATATCTAACGACTTTAACAAATTTACATTCTTTTTTTCTTTGGTAATTTGTTTTACTTGTCTGCTAACTGCTCCTTTTCTTGTTCCTTATCTCCAACTTGTTGGAGATATTCTTGTTGTTCTCTAAGATTTGTTTTTAATAACTCCTGTGGTCTTACTAAGTCCTCTTCACTTAGTATAACCTTGAAACATTTCCGTCCTTTTACCTTGTAAATAGTTTTTGAATAATGCTTTTCACATTTTGAAAAAAATAGTCAGCTCAAGTTCCTTTCTTACTCTTGTATCCTTAGGAAACTCATTTATTAAAGGATTTCTGTATATTTCCTGTGTATTCCTTTCTTTACCTTCATAAACTTTCATAGGGACAGCATTTATTCCTGTGTGATAAGTATGATTATAAATATTTACAAGTTCATGAATGTAAGGCACCCAAGAAAAATTATCATTAACCTCCCATAATAAATTTAATTCATTTCGTATTGTTCTGATAAATCTATCAATTATCCCCATTGTTCTGTGGATTCCTACTTGGACAGCCCTATGTTCAATATTATTTTGTCTAAAATACTCACCCACTTGTCCTTTAAACTCACCACCGCTATCAGATGTAATTCTTTCAGGTAATTCTTTTGTAAAAATTTTCTTCAATCCTTCTAAGACATAGCCAGTTGTCTTTTATTTTATTGGTTCAATCCATCCACGACGACTATAAACATCAATAGCAACTAGCCCAAAATTGTTATGAGCATTTCCAGATTTCATTGATACTTTTGACATATCCATTAAATCAATAAATACTTGACTTAATGGTTTTGCTTCTGGAGCAATGATAGTGTTCCATATTTTAGAAGGCTTTGATTGGTCGTGTATTTCAAGTGACTCTTCAAGTTTTTCTTTTCGTTCTTGTTGATTATGTTTATTATCCATATTATATATCAATGAGATTTTCAAAGTCGAATGTGAAAACAAAAAATATAAGGTTATTACTCCAAAAGGTAAGACAATTCATTTCGGACACTTAAAATATCAACACTATAAAGACCGAATAGGACTATATTCACACTTAGACCATTTAGATAAAGTAAGAAGAAAAAATTATAGAGCAAGAGCAAAAGCAATACGAAATTCAAAAGGAGAATTAACTTATAATAATCCAGAGTATGCGAATTATTATTCTTATCATTATCTTTGGTAATTATCAAAATTTTAAGAAACATTTTTCAATATCATTATTTTTTTCTTTCTTGTTTGGCTTCTCTGCTTGATTATAAACATTAACTGATATGTTTGACTTCTTACCTTTCCCTTTCTTAGGTTTCGGCTCTTCCTCCTCACTTTCTTCACTTTCGCTTTCGCTCTCATCAGGCTCAGGCTCAGGCTCGGTTTTCTTAATAGTCATTTTCTTTGTTCTCTTAGTTTCTACCTTCGCTCTTTTAATTTTCATTTTAGCCATCTTTTCAGCGATAATGTCGGTAAAATCACATTCTTCATCGCTCTCACTGCTTTCTTCTGGTGTATCATCTTGGTCTTTTCCATTAATGATATCACTAGCAACACCCATGTCAGCCATGCGGTTTATCTTTTCCTCCATCTCTTCATCATCACCTACATAAGCATTTCTACACTTTGCTAATTTCTCTTTTGCTATTTCAATCTTTTGTTGCTTTTTGCTCTTTATACTTTCCACAGCCTTACCCCAATTCTTACGACTTGCTTCTGCGGACGGCATTCTATACTAAGATTAATATATTTTTAGTATTTACAAATTAATTATTTATTATAATATACAATGGGTAGTCAGTACAAAAGTTTACTAGGCCTTAATGACTTGGCAGTTGATAGTCTAAACATACTTAACTTAGACCTTACCAATACCAATATTATTGGCTTAAACACAGACAGAGTGCCAGAAGACGCCGACCCAGTAAATCTTTATTTTACCAACAGCCGATTTGACACACGACTGGCTACCAAAAACACAATAGATTTAAAAGAGGGAACCAATCTATACTATACTGATGGTAGATTTGACACAAGATTTTCAAACAAGTCAATAGATGCTTTAAGTGATGTAGTCATAACAGGCACACCCGCCGATAACCAATTGCTCATTTATAGCACTGGTCAATGGAGAAACACGACCCCACCATTTCTGAGATTAGACGGCCTCACTATGATGTTTGGAGATTTGAATATGGGAGGTTTTAATGTAGTAAATGTAAACAATGTTGATGGTATTGATGTTTCAACCCTTGATGCTTCCGTGGTTAAACTAACAGGCAACCAAACAATAACAGGAGCAAAGAATTTTTCTACGAATAGACTGAGAGTGAGTGGTAATACGGCACCAACTTCTGGGGCTGGTATAGAATTAGCATATGACAGCGATGTTAAAGCGGGTATATTAACTTCAATTGATAGAGATACAATCACATATAAACCATTTATATTTGGAGGTGAGGAATTTTATTTCGGCGGAGGGTCAGGCGATATATTCACTATGTCAAATACGGAAGTAAAGTCAATGAAACCGCTAAATATGGGAGGATTTGCTATTACAAATGTAGGTAATGTTGATGGTGTTGATGTTTCTGCTCTTGATAGTTCCGCTGTTAAACTAACAGGCGACCAAACCATAACAGGAAACAAAACATTTACTACTTATGTGGCCGTAAAAGACTCAAATCCATTAAACACATGCAAATTATTCTTCAATTACAACAATAATATGGGTTCTATTTATTCGTCGGAGGCAGGTGGTGCAACGGGCTATCCATTATCTTTTGTAGGCTCGTCCATACTTTTTGCTCCAACAACAGGGGGTGGAATGACATTGACAAATAATGTTTTAAATTTTAACAGCACGACAGCAATCAGCGGGCTTCCAGCGCCATTCTATGACGGCGACGCTTCAACAAAAGCATATACCGATACGAAACTAGCAAAGGACGGCACAACGGCTATGGCGGGCAGTTTAAATATGGGTGGTTTTGCTATTACAAATGTTGGTAATGTTGATGGTGTTGATGTTTCTACTCTTGATACTTCTGTGGTTAAACTAACAGGAGACCAAACCATAGCAGGAACCAAAACATTCAGCAACATAATAAATGCTAGTGCGGGGATTGATATGAAAAGCCAAAGCATAACAAATGTTAATCTTGTTGATGGTGTTGATGTTTCTACTCTCCACACTTCGGTGGTTAAACTAACAGGAGACCAAACCATAGCAGGGAATAAAAAATTTACATCAACTTTGGAAGTAAGTGGTTCATCCAATCCAACTACTTTTGACTGCATTGGCATAGCCTTTGACACAAAAATAGGAATGATTGCCGCACAAAAGACAGCAACAGCGACTTGGTATCCGATACAAATAACGGGGTCATATGTTGATTTATATGCGGGTGATAATGTAATCGCGACAGCAACTGGCACTACACTATCTTTGAATAACAACAAAATAACAAACTTAGCCACACCATCAGCAACAACGGACGGAGCAAACAAAAGTTATGTGGATACATTAGACTGGCAAAATGTGAAACTAACTGGAAACCAAACCATAGCAGGAATTAAGACATATAGTAGTGGTGTTGAAATAACGGGAAATTCAATCAATTCAACAACAAAGGGAACATTTATCGTTTTCAATTCTACCAGTAATATCGGGTCAATTGCTAGTTTGGATATGAAAACAGCAACATATTACAACTTTGAAATTTCTGCCAAAAAAATAAGTTTTATTATTGACGGGACGATTGTCGGTTGGGTAAATGCTTCGGGGCTAGATTGTAATAGTAGCAAAATAGCCAACCTTGGAACTCCGACATTAGCAACAGACGGAGCGACAAAAGGGTATGCGGACACATTGGACGGGCAAAATGTAAAACTAACAGGCGACCAAACCATAACAGGAATTAAGATATTTAATGGAACAAGAAATGACGTAAAAGCACTGACCTTATTAAGCCAAGCCGATTTTAATAATGTGGATATCACTAATGGTGGAAATATAACATATAACGGGGCGAGGATATTAAACCAAAATGGAGGAGATATATTCTTTTCACAGACAACAGGTGATTGGCAGTCTTTCTTATACACTTTAAACACGGATTCAAGTGGAACTGCGAACCAAAGAGGCTACCTATTCACGAATGTGGCTTTTGATGTAAAAGGAGCAGGACTTTATATTTCAAAACTTTTGGATAATAAGTCTGCTTCGTCTGACATTGTACGTTTTAACAATGCTGGCGGTATGCGTTTTTATGGAGGACTGGATATGAACAGCAACAATATAACGAGTGGTGGAACAATAACAGGAACTACATTAACGGCAACTGCGGGTATATCAACAACAACGGCAACAGCAAGTGGATTATTAACAGCAGATGGCGGTTGTAAGTTATCTATTCAAAATAAAGTAGATGGAGGTAGTGGGCAAGGTATATTTTTTTTTGATACAGATACTACAAGCTGGGGGATTTATATGGCAACTAATCAAGGAGCTACGAATACTAGAAGTTTAGCAGGTGGTTCAGCAGTCGCAGGAAATGATTTTATTCAATGGGCTATGCGATTTAGATGTAATGCTGGTTCAGATACTGGTTTTATATGGGAGAACTCTTCCGAACAATTGTTAATGTCTTTGAATGGACTTAACGGAACACTATGGGCAAAAGGATTAATAACTGCGAGTGCGGGTGTATCAACAACAACATTAACAACGAGCGATAAAATAACAACAGCATCAGGTAAGCCGATAATCATAGGTAACTCAACAAAGGGAGTGGGAGCAACTGGAGGATTGGAAATATACGGGACGGCGAGTAATGTCGCAGGAGCACACATACAGGCAATAACTTCAGCAGACATCTATCCAGTTTTTCAACAACTAAACTGGGCGCACGACAATGTCAATTTAAGTTTTGATGCTTATTTTGACGGCACTAACTGGAAATCAAGCCACAGCGGTTCAAACTTTCTAATTCAAAAAGGTGGAAAACTCGCTTTTTATTATAATTCAGGAACAGCGGTTGGAAACAATATATCTTACACTGAGGCGATGAACATTAATACAAGCGGAGATTTAAGCATCACAACAGCATCCAGCGGATTTTTAACATTAAGAAAAAGACCAAGTTATACTTACGACCCGCAAATATATATGAAATCAGGAGGATATTCAAATTATGGAGTAGTCTGCGCATCTCAGGGAATTCTACATGCTTGGACTACTTCAAACTCTTCAGGTGAGCCGTCTGGTAATTATGTTTATGTTCCTCTTAATGGTAACTGGACATACACATCGGACAGAAGGCTAAAATCAGATATTAAAACATTAGAATGTGGAGATTGTTGCGAGAAATTAATGAAGATAAATTGTTGTTCATATTATTGGAAATCAGATGAGAAGAAAGAAAAAAAATGCCACGGATTTATTGCGGACGAAGTAAAAAAAATATTTCCAGAATTTGTATCAGAAAGCGGAATAAAAGCAGATGATGGAGAAGGCAACCTTGAACGCATAACATATACAGACTTCATACCAATATTAATAAGTGCTTTTCAACACATGGCAGAAAAAGTAGATAATCTCCAACGTGTAAATCTCCGACATGTCGGAGATATAGATAATTTAGAAAAAGAAAATAAAACTTTACTTAATATACTACAAGACCAAGCAAACCAACTAGCAGAAATCAGAGTGTCCGTTATTGATAATGTCAAATAATACGACTAGACTTCACAGACCCCCACCTATTATGGATATGGATGGCGAACTAACTCCAGAATTAAAGTCTCGTGTTCTTGAAGTAGAACTAAAGACTGAGGAAAAAAAAGTAGAGCATGAATTGGAAGATAACTGGTCGTGCTGTTGTATGAAAAATAGACCGACAGACAGCCGACTTATTAAATACTTATTTCAAATGGGTATCATTATCTCCATTATAACCCTTTGTATCGTAAGGCTATCTGAAAAGAACTTGCCGTGCGAGGTTGCTAATACTTATGTTGGTATTTTAACACTTTTGATTGGGATATGCCTTCCATCGCCTTCTTCAAAGAAATGATATTTATCAATATCTAAAACAAGTTTGAGATTGGAGTGTAGATTTTCAAATATCAGCGCATTCATAGGTATGTATTTTATACCACATATCATCATTTGAGCACATTAAAGGCAGGGCTTCATCAAAACTAACACACCAATCACTCATCGGTTTGTAAATACATTTGATTTTTGAGTTAATCCCGCTCTGGATACAATAAACACAACTTATATTCTTTTTTTTCACTTATCCGTGAGTAAAAGTCGCAGGCAGTCCGCGAAAATATTTTGATTATTTAAAAGTTTATCATCAGTAATATAAACATGACTGACTATAAATACCAAAAGATTATTTTTCTGAGCAATGATTTTGCGGGAGGAAGCAAAACATTTAATAAAAATATTCAAATGTCATTCACACCAACCAAAATGAATGTTAAGTTTATCCACTATATGAACGACCAGACCGAAACCAAAACCAGAATTCTTTACATGGATAGAATTGGAATTATTGGAACATTTGCGGACAGCACTACAGCAAACATTTCAAATCTCGGTTATAATTTGGGTGTTGTCGGATGGACGGACGGACAATATACATTTAAAGTCCTTGAAACCGACAGCGGAAATATTGATACAGGAAATTTAGCAGGCCGAATTGTTGTGTGTTTGGAATTTCTTGCTTAATAATATATATGATGCTTAAGATAAACAATGTCAAGGTGAAGCCTGTGAAGCAGGATGGAAACGGAGACAAAAAAGCAAAAGGTTATAAATTATTCAATGAGCCGTATGCTAACATATTTCTACTTGCTAGAAAGAAGAGCGGGAAAACGACAGCACTCTTTGAAATACTGAAACGGACAACAGACAGAAAAACCCGTATTGTTATTATTGCTTCAACGATACATAAGGACTACATTTATAAAGCAATGGTTAAGCACTTTAAGAACAGGGGAAACCCGATGGCAATTTATACCTTTCTCAAATCGGATGGTAATCTCCGACGTGTCGGAGATAGTGTCATTGATTACGAATTAGACAAACTTGACAACAATCTCCAGCATGCTGGAGATAACGAAGAGCAGGAGGGCGAAGTAAAACAGGATGAAGAGGAAATAGAGAAACCACAATTTCTTTATTTTGGCAAAGAAGAAAAAAAGAAACAGAGCGCCACGGAGGCGAAAGAACGACCCAGCAAGTATATTTCGCCAGAGGTTGTTTTTGTTTTGGATGATTTAGGGAGCGGATTAAGAGATAAGTCCGTAAGCGATTTGTTAAAAAAGAATAGGCACTATAAATCAAAGGTGATTATGTCAAGCCAGTATCTGAACGACCTACGGCCAGAAGCAATTAAGCAGTTAGATTATTTTTTAATCTTTCCAAGCCAGTCTCAGGATAAAATGGAACTCGTGTATAAGCACTTAGACCTATCTTTTGATTTTGATTACTTTCTTCAAAAGTATCACGAGGCGACGAAGGAGAGATTTAATTTTCTTTATGTTTCAAGTGTTGATGATGAGTTAAGAAAAAACTTTGCTTACAGATTAAAATAAAAAAATTTGTAAATAATTATTTTTCTGTATAATATATGCCAGTATCACCAGTGATAATTTCGCAACCATCAGGATATAACATCGGATACAAGCCATCAATGCCACAGAAGGGGGAAAAAAAGAAAACCAAGAAGAAGAGTGGGCAAAAGGGAGGAAAGATTAACTGGGCTAAGGTCGGAAAAACCGCAATGGCTGTTAATAAATTTCTTCGCGATAACAAGATTATTTCAAAGACCGCTAATGCCCTTGATGATGTCGGGGTTCCATATGCGTCTCGTATCGGGTCTACCGCTGCAAAACTTGGGTATGGTAAGCAACGAGGAGGTGCTGTAAAGTTTAGATAAAGATATTTGTAAATCCACACTCTCATTCGTTTCACTCATTTTCGTGTGTTTTACAAACATCGAAAACAGATTAATTTTTTCCAAAATAAAAAAACGATAGTTTAGAATAAGAGAGATATCTGACGATCAGTCAGATTGAGCGCAATTCTAAACTATCTGTATAATGGGTTCGGCTAAGACTAAGAAGGCGAAAGTCCGTCCACCGAGGGTTTATAGAAATAAGAGCGGGAGGCCGTATATTATCCAGAAGGGTAAAAAATAATATCTTAATTTTGGTAAGAAAACAAATGATTCAAGCACATTACAAATCGTTAAACTTTTCATGAAATATATTAGCAAACCAAAGTCGCAAAGGGCTAGCCGCAAACCAAGAGAAAAAATAATCAAATCTGATTTCAATCGTCTTGAACACGAGAACCGAAACCAGATACAAAGCAACTTACAAAAGAAATATGAGTCAATACATGACGAGGAAGAAAAGGAAAAGAAAAAACGGGATGAGATAGAAGAGGAGAAGAAAAGGCTAGAACGAAAAGATGTAGCAGATGCTAAGGAAAGGCAGGATGAGTTAGCAAGGATACACCGCAATGAACTATCCGATATCAAGGAACGACAAGAACAAAAAGACAGAGAACTAAGAAGGGAGCAAAAACTCATAGATGATGTAAAATATGAAGAAGATAGAAAAAATAGAATACAAGCATTACCACCGCCACCGCAATATCAATATATTATGCCACCACAATTTGGACAGCCACAAGCACCGCCACAAGCACCACCATTTGGAGAACCACCACAAGCACCACCATTAGGAGATGAAGCACCATTGAAAACAAAAGAACAATATGAGGAAGAAAAAAAGCAAAAGCAGATAGATATTGAAACACTTAAATTAGCAGGATATACAGATAATTTCATTAAAAAAATGAGTCGTAAAGACTTACAAAAAGCCAGTCAAGATATTCAGACGGCTATAGCCACAGCGACGTCTTTAGAGGAACAGAAAAAGTTAGCAGAAGAATATAAAGAAAAACTTGAAAAAGAAGAAAAGAAAGCAGAAGAAAAGGGTAAGCATTTTGACCATTTAATATTTAACCATTTTTTAATATCAGGATTTTCAAAAACTTATCACCCAAACATTACTATAAAAGAGTTAGCACAGGCTTTAAAAAAGAGACTAGATAGTGAAGGTCATAAAAAATTAAACTACAAAGACACTTCAAAGTGGATTATTGACATGATTAAAAGGTTTAATATTGATGTTGGAAATGAAGAACAAAATGTGAAAAGAAGAATAGCGGATTATGCTAGATATGAAGAGTTTATGGGTATTACTGAACAAAAAGGTAGTGGAGGGGGAAAAACCCCCTACCATACCCCCAAGCGTCGTGTAGACACTGGAGCGAAAACATTAGAAGAATTAATGGATAAGGTATTTTCAATAGCGAAAATAAAAAAATACTTAGCCCGCAATGATTGGAGGCACACAATGAACAAAAAGGACTTTGTAAATACTCTAACTAGCAAAATGACAATAGACCCGAATGTGGATAAACAAGTTTCAGCGGATTTAAATATTGACGAGGGAATGCCCCAACCGCTACCCCCGCCACCAGAGCAGGCAACAGATACGACTACACCGCCAGACCAAACACCACTAGAGGAGACAACCATACCCCCGAGCGTCGCGGAGACGCCACAGCAGGAGGGTGAGGGTCGCGGTTTAATGACTAATGAAATAGATGACATAATGAAAAAATATGGATGGTATCTCGGAGCGATAGCGAGCGATGAAATATACAAACTAAATCCAGAAAAAAGAAAGCGATACGGATTTATTATGAATTTGGACAACCACAATCAATCAGGGTCTCATTGGATCGCCGTATGGATAAGTCTAGATAAAGACAGGTCAGTGGAAGTGTATGACCCATTAGCACTTTACCAACCAACGGAAGACTTTCAACAACAAATGAAACAACTAATTGACAGAAGCCGCCCCGATAGTTATTTGTTAATGAAGGTTAATCAAGTAAAGCAACAATCAAACACAACCGACACATGCGGATGGCACTCAATGAGGTTTTTAATGGAGCGAGCGAAAGGCAACCGCTTTAAGTTTAGTTCGGGTTTCACAGACTTAAAAGAAGAAGAAGCGGAGAAATTAAAAGCACAGAATGGGTATGGAGATGGTGAGGGATTTAATACATTCATATAAAAAATTATTCGTATAATATACAATGGAGTATAAAGGGGGTAGGTCAAGTGGTATCTATTACATAAATAGCAAAAACAGAATAACTGGCACAGATAGCGACTTTACGCACGAATTAAACTTAAAATCACTAGACAATCCCACACATTGTAAAATACTTCATATTTATGTGCCGAAGTCATATTACTCTGTGGCTTCGCCATATAATACTTTTACTCTTAGCGAAGACGGGTATGAGGCTTTAATTACGATACCTGAGGGAAACTACACAATGAACAATCTAAAAAATAAGTTGTCGGAGGTGCTAACCGCAGACAGCCCAAATAATTATACTTATGTTGTATCCAGTAATAATACCAACATAGAACCAGAGGATGGCAAATTAACATTTAGTGTGTCAGAGAATAAGGGAATTCAACCGCGATTTATATTTGATGGTGATACACGTATTCACGAGGTAATGGGGTTTGATAGAAACTAAACATATTTCTTTGCTAATGATTTTATTAAATCGCCAAATGTAATTATTTTAACTGGTGAAAAGACTTTATACCTTCAATCGGACTTAGTTGGTGAAGGAGATAATCACGTGCTACAAGAAATATACATTGGAGCCGTTATATACGACGGAAGTGGGTCTGAGTATGGTAAGAAATTATCAACCAGTTCAAATAATGTATTCAGGTTTTATCTTACAGACGAAAACGACCAAGCGATTAATCTTAATGGGTTAGGTATTGTAATGACTTTGTTGATTTACAGGGAAACGAATTATTTTAATTTATTTACATCCTTTTTCAATTTATTAAAATCGCGGTAGGGGTAATTAGTCCCTTAGGACAATTGTCGATAGCATGCTATCGACTAATTTAATTAATTTTAGAATTATTTATTTTTTCTATAAATATATTTGTGTATTAATCAACTTACACTACTGCCTAAAAATCAAAAACAAAATGCCAACTCAACACGGCGGAGAATTAGACTTCAGTAAGACTGATTATATCAGTGCTTCTTATCGTTTGAATAAACTCGCCCCACGTGAGGGTTCTGGAACCTTTGAAGTCACCACTGCTGGAGGGCAAGAACGATCATTTGACCTTATCAGTCGCCCGTTCAATCTCGCCCGCTCTTATTTTGAGTTTTACTTATACTATGAGAGCGGCGGGCGCCAACACTTATTCAAGAATCTTTATGGACTGCCTTTCACAAATTAGCCAGATACAACTTCAGACCCGTAGCGGTGTTTATCTGTGCGACCTTAACCATCTCAGAATGGTAACTAAGATGCTGTGGAAACCAGAAATGAGTTTGAAGGATTTCTTAGACCTTCCTAACCACGGCGATGCTAGTGGTTGGGGGTGTATGCTCCAAAAGTGTAATGCTAACGGCTTGATTAACGTTAGTGTTGTTGAAGCAACTAGAACAGCCTTTCGTGCGGCTGCCGATGGTAATAACGATGTCGCGGCCGCAACTCAGGGTCTATTGCGTGAGCCAGTGATTTCTGCTCGTCGTCATGATGATGCTGCTCTAACGACTGGAGTTGGAGCACTATCTGCCGTAAATGTTAATTACAACGAGGCGAAGTATCTTGTGGGAAGTGGAGCGAATGCCGCTTTGGCCATTAACGTTAAAATTCCTTTGGGTATGATTATTAACACTATTTTCGCACTTGATAAGACTATTATGTTTCCAGAAATTTTGACTATGCGAATTGTGTGGGGTGCTACTGACAGAACCGGTTATACGGTGACGAATGGTGCGGCTACTTGTCTTAGCACTGCTTATCTTGCCGCAGGAAATGCTACCATGCCTATGGCTGTATCTGCTGATGTCACCAATCTTGCCTTGTTTCTTGCGGTTGAAACGAACCCTGATGTCATTCAATCAATCCAGCAGAAGATTGCTAGCCCCGAAGGCATGAACTTCAATATTGATTATCCCTATGTTTATAAGAATACTACACAAGCAAGCACAAGCCAAAACATTATTATGCGATTTGACAGAGGTCATGGTCGCCGTTTGAAGAAGATTTATCACTCTGTTTTTAACACAGAAGAAAGAAAGAACACAGCCTATGACAACGATAACCGCGCCGCCGCTAAGGTTGTCAATTTTTACACTACTCTGGATGGTTCCCGCCAGCAAGAATTCAACATTGACACCGCGAGCGAAGAAGACTATATGTACTTGAAGCCAAAGGTTGAGGGTTCGGCCTTGTTGAATAACGATGTGTATAAATACAATTGGTTCTGGGTTGATGCTTGGGATAATACCCGCCCGCTATGGAGCAAAGACCAGAATGAAATCAGCGGTTTAAGTCTTGATACTGAGCGACGATGGGAGTTTATTGCGACAACCGTAAGTGCGGCCTACAACCACTACACCGTGGCAATCACTCAGCGAGAGGTTCAGGTTAAGGCCAATATGATTACTATTTCATAGATGTTTATGAGCATCGCTTTCATTCGCTACGCTCATTTTCGCTTGCTCACAAACATCGTTGTTTAATAAAATATTTTTTTTCTCGTATAATAATATAAGCATTTCGAGAATAAACGAAAGTGCGAAATATCTCAAACAAGTTTGAGATTGGAGTGAAATTCTCAAAATGCATCAGAGAAACTTAATCACACAAAATCCTGACGGCGAATTTATAAATGTCAGTGCTGGATATGATGGAACCCTTGAAACTAATAATATGAAGACCGCTTTTGGTGAAGCAACTAGCGCGCAATTAACACCAGTATTACAAGAAATCTTTCCATATACCATTAATACTAGGATATGGACAAAAACAGAAACAAAATCGTCTGTGTCATTCTTGAATAATATGGCTGAATTGAAAACAACTGCTGATGCCACGGCGGATGCTAGACTGGTAAGTAAAAGGAGAATAAAATATAGAACTGGAACAGGTGTCCTTGCCCGCTTTACTGCTAAATGGACAACGGATGATACAAAAGATTACTATTCATTTATTGGAATAGGAAATGACCTTAACGATGGCTTTTATTTTTACAAAAATCAAGCAGGAATGAATATTGCGCATTGTACAGGAAATGCTGTAGATTATATTGACCAAGTAGATTGGGACGACCCTTGCGATGGAAATTATGCTATGCCTGCCTTAGATTGGAGCAAAGGAAATGTATTTCAAATTCAATTTCAGTATCTTGGGTTTGGTGCTATTAAGTTTTACATTGAAAATCCCATAACAGGATTATTTCAATTAGTTCATATGATTGAGTATGCGAATGCTAATACTGGGGTAAACCTACGAAATACGACATTACCCTTTACAGCAGTCATGAGAAATGATGCAAAGACTGGAATACAAATTCTTAAAACAGCGAGTGCTAGTTTATTCATTGAAGGAACGAATACTATTAATACAAGTATTACAAATACTGCGGAAGGAGACGAAAAAACGAGCACCACTGAAAGCACCATTTTAAGTATCAGGAATAAAGCACTATTCAATAATAGCCTAACCAACTATTCAAATGTCTTTCCTTCCTTGGTAAGTATTACGAATGAAGATACTAAGTCAAATGTCGTCAGAATGGTATTGAATGGGACGCTAACAGGGGCTGGTTTTGCTGATGTTGATGCCACAACTTCAATCGTAGATACAGACACAAAAGCAACGGCCATCGCCAACGGAACGACAATTTTTAAGATTTATGTAAATGCCGCCTCAACTCAACAGATTAATCTCAGAACTTACGATATTCAATTAACCCCAACCGATATTTTGACATTCACACAGAAGGCTGTGTCGGCAGGTGCTGGTAGCAATATTAATGTAATCGCGAACTTCGTTGAGGATCAATAAAGCAAAAAAAATTTAATGAAAAGCGATGTGATATCATAGGTATTTTTTTACCGCGTCTTTGTTATTAAAATAAGGTTGTTGAATTAAATATTCAAGGTATGGTTTGTCAATCTTAGCGACATCTTCAATTTTCATTTTTTTATACTTACCATATTGAAGAACAACATCTTTCTTTAATATACATCCTTCTTCTGTACATGTAGCATTCTCCATCTCTTCTCCTACATTTGCCTTTATTTCGGTGATACCAGTTTCTTTTAAATCTGCTGTCGTAAAAGGAGTGTTTTCTTCTTCGTCCGTTATAGCCTCTAACGGAATAACTACTTTAACATTATCATCAAATGTGGAATGTTTGTTGAACAATCCACATTGGTTGGAAATCCCAACATTGGGCTTGTATTGCTCATAGAAAGAAACAATGTCGGGCTTTGTCCATTTAATGGTCGGCTTTTTTATTTCGCCGTCAAGGTTCCATTTTTCAATTTCATTCAAGTAGTCCTGCTTGGTGCTCAGGTCTGTCATTGATATATGTATAGCAAAATTTTATTTTTTATTGTAAATATTTTTTTACTTCACTTTTAATGTCGGTAAATTTCTCAAACCACGGCTGTTTCATAACCCATTCAAGGTATGGTTTGTCAATTGTAGCAACATCTTGAATTTTCTTGCCACGATATTTACCAAATGGAAAAGTATCCTTTGGCTTGCCAGCCCGCGCATTTTCAATCATTTGGATTTCGTCGTTAATTATCTTTTTAACATCGGTAAGAGAAAATGTTTCTTTTTTATTTTCAATAGAGAGTTTCTCAAACTTCTCGCATAGTCTGGTTAGGGCGGTCATTGGTATATATAGAGTGTTAAAAAATTTATTGAAAAAAAATTAATTATCTATTTATCAACTACACTTTCATCCAATGTTGAATTTTCAACATAACGCTCATTTTGCTTGCTCATAAACGTCGGTTTTCTAAAACACACGAAAGCAAAGCGAAAGTGTGGATTTAGAAAAAGCCGAATGGCCTCGTTTCAATAGCGTTATCAATAACTCCTATAACCTGTCGTTTCGTGTATGTATAGTTAAATATCTTTTCTAAGTATTCGCTTGTAATTTTTTTCTTTTGCTTGTCTCTTGTTATCTTGCTGTTTTCTACAATCACAACCTTACCAGACTTCTCAATTCGCTTAGCAATACATTTTTCTTCATCTGTTTTCAATAGTTCTAGTAATTCGTTTTTTCCTTTCTCATATAATTCAGTGTTCTTTAGACCTAAGCCACAACTAATCACACTCAACATATTAGGTAGGTTTAATGCTTTGTTAGTCTCATAGTTCATGCTAAACCCCTTTACTTTCATACTGGCCTGCCCATTATCCAATACATATCCATAGCACTTAGCACCACCTCCAACAAAGGTTTTTATTTTTGCTCCTTTTAATTCATCAGTCCATTCTCCTAGTAGTTTGCCTGTTTTTTCTTCTACTTCTCCTTTTGTTAAGTCAGTAGTATATATTACGCTATCGGTATCGTGATATAATATTCTGTATCCTAATTTGTCCATCTTATCATAAAGTCTCATTCTAGCATGGCATGTAGTAAATAGAGCAATGACGATATTTGTTTTAATGGGGTCACTCACTGCATCCTGTTTTAAGTCATAACTTGCTTCTACTACATCTTTATTAACTATATTAATATTAATGTTGTCAATTGTCTTATCGTTCATTAGTTTGTATAAATCATCTTTTTCTCTGATAAATTTAGTTTGTGTTTTATTTTGCTTCTCGCCAAATTTTCCCCACAACGAATTCAAGCACAACTTAGCAACTGCGCGACGTCCTGCGTTATCTACTATTTTATCTTTATCCATCCTAACATTCATTTTTTGCCCCATGCTGTTGATATAGTTTTCTTTATCTTCATCTGTAATACAATCTTTTGGATATCCACTTGATTCCTGCTTTACTTTAATAAATGTTTTAATGTATTCTTTGAATAAACTATCGCTTTGTTCTTTCCAGTGCCACACTTCATATACTTTCATTAATTTGTATCCTTTGTCAAGTGCCTTATAGATTTCTGGAGTAGCCCATGTGCCTGTTAATGCTCGCTCATTATCCGAGTGATTACATTGCCCGTGGTGCCCTGTCATCCCGCACTTATCGCATAAGTAATACATCATCTTACCTCTGTCTGCTTTTGGTAAGACTGGATGAATTAATCTTCTAGGCGGTAGCGTTTTTGCTTTTACGATTCCAAAATAAACTTTATCAATAATATTTAGCGCTACTTGTTTTCTTTCTTTCTCATTCTTTGGATGTATGATTTCATGGTGCCCTGTCGGATAAAGGTCATAATACATAACCGCTGGATACAATCCAGAGACATCAATGTAATTTGCATATTCGCTTTCATGTCTTGATTTCCAGTATAAGGTGAGAGCGTTTGTTCTGCCTCCAAACATTGCTTCTCTCGGACTTAGTCGTTCTTGCTCCATAATTCGTTCATTTGTATCTTCTGCCAATACTTGACTTGTTCTAGATAGTCTCCATTCGCATTCCCAGATAGTAATGACTTTGGATACTCCATAAAGTTTGCTCAATAAAACTTCTCTAGCCTTTGTATTTTTATATAGTTCTCCCATAGTCTTATTTTTCTTAATATTCAATGTATTGCTGTTATAGCACTTCTGGCATCCGTGCCAATGACATCCATAGAACTCATAAGCAACTTTGTTTTTTTCGTCCCATCCATCTACATATACATTGGACTGCTTTGAGTTAAGGTAAAACATTTTTTCACCTCCATTGAAGGCATGTTTAATGTCAGTATTGTCTAATCTACTACGATATGCTAACCATTCAACACATGCGCGAGAAGTCATCCTATTTTGCTTTTCATTCTTCAATACAGCAATTGATTTCTCAGGCATAAATCGCCCACGATATAAAGCCATAACACAACTCGCGATTGTTGTATATCTAAAAGGGTCAATACCGAATTCTAGAAACGAGTTTCTAAACATCATACAGCCTCGTCTCAATATATCAACATCAGAATGGCAATACTCCGCTATTTCTTTTTTCATATCAAAGTGATTATGATTACTATCTCCGACGCGTCGGAGATTGACTTGCTCATCATACTATTTTAAGAATTCTTCTCTTTTATCTCCTTTCATTGTGTTGTATCCGTAATGTTTCTTATGTGGCATAACACCTACATAATTTTGATTTTTTGAAGTATTGAAGAAATGTGGAAAGTAGCATTTTTTAAGTTCGTTCAATCCAAATGTCTGAGGAAAATCTGCTAATGGCATCGGAAGAAAACTTAGACTATCAATAAATCTAAATTTCTTATGTATCATCGTCGTTGTTGTTGTTGTTGTTGTTGTTGTTGTTGTTGTCGTTGTTGTTCAAGTTGTTGTCGTTGCCGTTCTTGGTGTTGTTGCAATGTTGTTGTTGTTGCTGCTGCTGCTGTTGTTGTTGTTGTTGCTGTTGTTGATGTTTGTTGTGTGGTTGTTGTTGTAGATGCGTTTATTTTTGTTAGTTCATTTTGTCGTTTGGCAGTGTACTCGTTGCTGACGTTTCATCGCTTGGTTTCAGTTGTTGTGGTTTCATGTTGTTGTTGTTCATGTTGTTGTTGTTGTTGTTATTACTGCTGTTGTTGTTAACAGTTATTGGTATTATTGTTTGTTGTCAAGGTTCTTAACACCATGGTTGATCTCGTCGTTTGACCATGTCCTTGTTTGCGGTGATGGTTGATCATTTGTCGCTGTTGTTGCTGTCGTTGTTATTGCTGTCGTCGTTCAAACTTGTTGCTGTTGTTGTTGATGATGTACCTTTGTCGTTTATGTTGTAACTTTTTGTTGTTGTCGCTGTTGTTGGTGTTGCTGGTGGTGTTGTTGTTGGTGTTGTTGCGATTGACGACGTTTTTGTTTCTTGCTAATTGTACTGCTGTCCTTGTGGTTCTGGGTTTGGTTTTGTTTCCGTACGCTAATAGTATCAGTCTCTGCTGCTGTTGTGGCTATCTGTTTGTTAATAATTTTAGCTGAGACTTCGTGTTGCTGTTGTTATTGTTACTAGCTGTTCGTTGCTTCAAGCCTTGGACTCATGGTGTGGCAGTGCCCCGGTTGTTGGTGTTATTGTTTCTGTTGTCTTCATTGTTGTTGTCGTCGTTCCTGTTATGGCTGTATGCCATGTGGATCTCTCGGAAAAAAACACGAACGATTTTGTAACGTCAAGGCTAAGGGCAAGGCTAAGAAATAACTATCGATTCTTTTTCTCATATTCTATTCATAAGTCAGGACTCAAAACATCTAATAGAAATACATAACTATTGTCATACATTCTAGCAACTCAGCATGTAGTGAAGGTCCAAGACTGGCTCGATTTCAATTCAAAATTCCTGTTGTTTTTTCCTATCCTAGCTATGATCAGTCGTAACCTCATGCTCGAATTTTTTGTACTAACAATACTACAAATCATGTGAGTCATGTATATATTTTTCACTGTTTCCTTGATTCTATCGAGGAAATTATAATGCTAGACAGTATACATATCTCTTTAGCTAATTGCTACAGTGATATAATATTATAGTCAAATTTACTATCTATTAATACTAGTGTCACTGAGCAAGTATCGTTCTTTAATAATCAGTAAAACCTATTCTTTAATTTATAATATTGGTTTCTTACCGTCACTAGAAAATCAATTCATTTTTGAAAAAAATTCAAGTTGGTTAACATCTGATTCTTCTGAAAATATTACAATAGAAATAGCATGAGTTCTCTTAATAAAATTAATCGAAATTTGCTGTTAAATTCTTGATTTCGCTTCGAGTTCTTAGTTTTTCAAAGTAATTTTGTATTTATGAACATGCCATGATGATGTTAAATTTTAAAAATTATTTTCTTATCATCATCTTGACTTTTTCAACATGAAAATTATGTAATATAAATCTACGTCTCACCCGCTTTCGAATGGTGCCAACCGCTCCTCAATCCGACCTCGCGTTCCTACAAACGATAACCTCAAAGTCATCACCGTCTGAGCTAAAAATAAACGGATCGAAGTCAAAAAGATCGACTTTTGCGGGTGGGTGGCGGTGGAGCGGAAAAACAGGCTGGTGGTTCAACAGTCAGTGCAGTGAGCAGCTCTGGCGTCCCGAGTCGGCTGGGGATGATTAGACATTTAATACTTGCCTTTAAGTGGCGCTCGAAGGCCGTTAGCCATGCACCATCATGCCTTTGGTTTAATTACTTTCATCAAATACAACAACAACAACAACAACAACAACAACAACAACAACAACAACAACAACAACAGCAACAACAATCGCAACAACAGCAACAACAACAACAACAAGTACTACTACAACAACAACAACAACAACAAACAACAACAACAACAACAACAACAACAACAACAACAACAACAACAACAACAACAACAACAACAACAACAACAACAACAACAACAACAACAACAACAACAACAACAACAACAACAACAACAACAACAACAACAACAACAACAACAACAACAGCAACAACATCATCATCATCATCATCATCATCAACAACAACAACAACAACAACAACAACAACAACAACAACAACAACAACAACAACAACAGTACAGTTAGCATGCTCTGGCGTCCCGAGTCGGCTGGGGATGATTAGACATCTACTTGTTTAAGTGGGTTTAAAGGCCGTTATCCATGCATCATCATGCCATTGGTTTAATTACTGTAATTAAATTTACAACAACAACAACAACAACAACAACAACAACAACAACAACAACAACAACAACACAACAACAACAACTACAACAACAACAACAACAACAACAACAACATATTATTATCATTATTATTATTATTATTATTATTATTATTATTATTATTATTATTATTATTATTATTATTATTACACTTGCTAAACAGAGTTCCAGCCCAATGGCCTCAAGGCGTTAAACTGTGACGCCAACTCATAACCCTTTGGTGGTAGATGCTGGGGAGGAGGGTCGTTGCGCGCGTAAAAGATCTTAAACTCCGCATATGCTGGTTGATAGCCCAGGACCCAGCAGACACCAGATTGTTATGGGTGGGGTTTCGAGGCAGCTCTAGCAACCGCGCTTGGTGTATGCACTTGCACATTCGGTGCGTCTTGCAAGAGGTTGCTGGGACTGCGGAATAACCTCGGCTTGGTGCAGTCTTGCCCTCAGGAGCTCCATCGGTGGCCCCGATCATCAGGCGAGAGACTGACACGGGGGGGTGGAGGACCTCGAACAAGGGTATTGGAGGCTTATGTCCGTTGAGGATATGCCATTAGCTGCATCAGTACGCCTCAGATATAGTATTATTATTTTGTTATTTTGGAGTGTTGATTGTGACATATTTGAGGGAAATCCCGAAGAAAAAACCTAGTCACACTTGCTAAACAGAGTTCCAGCCCAATGGCCTCAAGGCGTTAAACTGTGACGCCAACTCATAACCCTTTGGTGGTAGATGCTGGGGAGGAGGGTCGTTGCGCGCGTAAAAGATCTTAAACTCCGCATATGCTGGTTGATAGCCCAGGACCCAGCAGACACCAGATTGTTATGGGTGGGGTTTCGAGGCAGCTCTAGCAACCGCGCTTGGTGTATGCACTTGCACATTCGGAGACGTCTTGCAAGAGGTTGCTGGGACTGCGGAATAACCTCGGCTTAGTGCAGTCTTGCCCTCAGGAGCTCCATCGGTGGCCCCGATCATCAGGCGAGAGACTGACACGGGGGGGTGGAGGACCTCGAACAAGGGTATTGGAGGCTTATGTCCGTTGAGGATATGCCATTAGCTGCATCAGTACGCCTCAGATATAGTATTATTATTATTATTATTATTATTATTATTATTATTATTATTATTATTATTATTATTATTATTATTATTATTATTATTATTATTATTATTATTATTATTATTATTATTATTTCCGTCTGGACCAGTATTTTCATTGAACATACCGGTCCGTCTGGAAGTGTTGGAACTGCCCTTGCGGGGGTGTCATTACAGCCTATCGTCAATTCTTCGTACTCCCCTCACGGGTGAGACGATGGAGGCGCATGTGCAGAAATGCATCAGCCATTGACAGAGAAGCACTATTATTATTATTATTATTATTATTATTATTATTATTATTATTATTATTATTATTATTATTATTATTATTGGACACCGTGATAGCCCAGTGGTCAAGTTCTACCATCTGGGCCCTGTCGCCAGTTCGATTCCCGTCGGTGCCACCAGTATTTTCATTGAACGTACGATCCGTCTGGACCAGTATTTTCATTGAACATACCGGCCCGTCTGGAAGTGTTGGAACTGCCCTTGCGGGGGTGTCATTAGAGCTTATCGTCAATTCTTCGTACTCCCCTCACGGGTGAGACGATGGAGGCGCATGTGCAGAAATGCATCAGCCATTGACAGAGAAGCACTATTATTATTATTATTATTATTATTATTTGGACACCGTGATAGCCCAGTGGTCAAGTTCTACCATCTGGGCCCTGTCGCCAGTTCGATTACCGTCGGTGCCACCAGTATTTTCATTGAACATACCGGTCCGTCTGGAAGTGTTGGAACTGCCCTTGCGGGGGTGTCATTAGAGCCTATCGTCAATTCTTCGTACTCCCCTCACGGGTGAGACGATGGAGGCGCATGTGCAGAAATGCATCAGCCATTGACAGAGAAGCACTATTATTATTATCATTTTTATTATTTTTATTATTATCATTATTATTATTATTATTATTATTATTATTATTATTATTATTATTATTATTATTATTACTGGAGGGGTGCACAAGATGGCACTCCACGGGAAGAGGAGGTGGTTGGGCCTCTCCCCACGAAGGTGACCGCTTGGGGAGGGCGGTCACCGGGATATGCGCAACTCTCAACTGGGCATTTACTCGGTAGGGGTTCGGCCAGGCAGTTGTGGGGTTGTCTGTTGGATTGTTGGTTAGCTCGTTTTTCTTGGCTGTTGGGTTGGGTCTGGTTTCCTGGTTAGCCCATTTTCGCCGAATTTCCTGCCGAGTAAATGCCTGGGGGCTTCCAGTTCCGGTTTGGTGATCTTGTTGAGGTGAGCATTGGGAGGAAACAGTACCGAGATGGGTTGAAGATAGGATTCACATTGAGCCGAGATGGGGCCGAGTTGGCCTGTTCCAACTCGGCTCCATTTCGGCTTCATGTTAATCCTATCTTCATCCTATCTGGGTTTTGTCTCCTCCCTATCTTCGCTTCTTCGGGGTTGCCTAACTGGAACACATGATGAGCGCACGTTGGAGAGGGGCTTCAGTCGGTCCCAATGCCTTGCCAGTGCCTTGCTGCGTTGCCGTGCCTTGCCCCATGCAGTCACACCCTCCACCGTTGCATTTCTAACTGAGCAGCTTCGGCTGGGATTACTATACTTGTCTGTAAGACCCTATAGGTACCGCTAGGTTCGCGCCTTCTATACCCACGTGGGGGAGGAGTTTCAGCGGCACGCCGTCCGATCTGGCTCCACTCGGGGACACCCGTACCTCATGATGTGTATTGTTAGGAGCAGCTGAAAGTCCATAAGGCATGAGAGTAGAGGCGTTGGCGATGCGATGGAGAGTGTGTGTAGTGCGTGAGGCAGGTTCTGGTGACGCTGGGGGTGCTGGCGGGCGCCGAAGGGCACGAAGCGACGTGGCAGCATCCAGTGACACCGGCGAAAATGCGTGTAGTGTGTGTTGCAGATACCGCCGATGCTATTTGCATGGACGGGCGCTTTCCTCGGCGTAAAGAGGCGCGGCGGTGATGGCCAGCGACATTGGCCGTCTACTAGTCTCAATGGATTACAAATACGCGAAGCACGGAGCTACCACTGTGGCCCTTATGGGACAAGGTAGAATCGCCGAAGACCTGGACAATCCCCGTGGGAATGCCTCTTCGACGGGCTCTGGCCCGATGTCCCAGGATGGGAGGATGAGGGCTCGCGTATATGACGGAATTCCTGAACCACGTGGAGAGGCTATCTTAGCTGCGCCTCATCCTTCCTCCCCAAACCTGGCACACGGGTCGGCGCTTCAACATAAGGCGAGCGGCGCTATATGGCAGATGGCACCGCCGCCTCGACGGTACCGGCGGGTAGATCGGTACGACAAGGACGGGCGTAATCTGATTGTCTGGGGGCTCTCAGAACGCGCCAATCTACAGGAGATCGCCTCCAAAATGAGCGGTCTTGGTCTGGTGGTCTCGGTAATGGAGTGGCAAGGCCAGCGAATGTCTCGTCACCTGGAGCTGGTCTACGAGGACGATGACAGCAGGCAGACGGCGTTGCAGCAATTCAAACATCTCAAATTCTTCGGCAGAGGGGTCAATGTGGCCCTTGGGCGCAGGTTCAGGGACAGGGAACGTGTCCGAAGGCTTATTCGCATCCATCTGCGTGGGGAAGCGGCGGTCCGGAAGGAGGAAGCTGCGACGGGATATCGCGTCTTGCCTCTGCATGAAGAATGTGTCGATGATGTGCAGCTGGTGTCTTCGGAATCGGCTGCCGATGCACCTAAGTGTGTGTCTGAGTGTGGTGATGTGCATGTGGTGCCCCTGCATTCGGCGGCCAGTGCAGTGGGGGACCAACCTGCGCAAGCACCTGCAGAGGGGGGCAGCACGAGGGCGGAAGCCAAGCGCGGCCGTCGGGTCCAGAAACGAGCCAAGAAGCACCGCTCCAAGCAGTTCGATACCGGCTTCAAGCTACTCGTCGCGAGTCACAACTGGCAGGGTAAAACGGGATACGACAACGTAGGCACGGCGGAATGGGCATCATTCTACAAGCACGAGGGCTGGCTAGTCATCGGGGCTCAGGAGCACCGCATGGGCAAGAAGCAACTTTCCAAATGCAGCCTGGATGGATTCCGGATTTTTGGAAAACCTGCGGAGGTCAGCGAGAAAAATCGCTGCAAGGGTGGGGTTCTATTCGCGGTGGCTAACTTCCTTGGTCCGTATTGCAGCCTGGTGTCAGCCCCCGTCGACCACCGGCAGCAAGTGTGGCTGCGTATCGCCTCGGGTGTTACCGGCGCTCAGGATATCTATGTGGGCAACGGCTACTTTCCCCAGGAAACGCAGGAAGAAGAGTCGTCAGAGGCGTATGCGGCCTGGCAGGCAGCTATAGCTTTTTTTGGAGCCAAAGGTCTTGTGGTCACGGTGGCGGATGCCAACGCGAAGCTCGGGCCGGCATGCAGCCGAAAAGAGGAGGGCATCGTCGGTCAGCACGGGGAGGTCGATGATAAGGGAGCACCGGTACGTTCGGAGAACGGCAAGAGACTCGCGGCTGTCCTCGTCGCTACGGGCCTGCGAAATCTGAGCGGCTTCTCGTGCCCAGTGGAAGGGTCCTACTGGTGGTCCCGGCGTGAGCAGCGCGGCATGGGCACAGGCAAGCACCTCCTCGATTACATCTGCGCGTCGCCTGGCTTGGCATCTGGAGCAAAGTTCGGAGTATGCGAAGATGATCTTGATACGGACCACAACGCAGTATGGGCCGAAATGACGTGGAGCGGCCAGCGCCGACCAAAGCGGGCTGCGAAACCTTACAGGTCCTTTCGTGTTGATAAGCTTATTGGTGCTGGTGTCTCGGGTAGTGATCACGCTGCGAAGCAAGCGCTGGATTATCTACGCGACAAGTTCGATGACGTATTCCAGCATTGCCTACAGAAGCTTGGAGTGCATCAGCTGCCTGAGCTTGACCTATCGGGTGGTGCCGACAGCCAACGGGTGGTAGATGACGTCACCGAGCGAGTGGCGCAGTCCTTCCGAATGGCGGCGCACCGGGTCCTTGGCTCCAGATGTATACGACCCCGTTTCACCAACAATTGGTTCGACGGGGAGCTAAAGGAGCTCATTCAACAGCGCCGGGAGGCCTACGCAGCATACAGGAGGGATGAATCGAATGCGGAAGCCCGTCTGAATTGGCTACGGCTCCGCAAGCAAATTCGGAAGGCAACTCGGGCCAAGAAGTCCGCCTCCTTCAAGCAAGTGCAGGAAGAAGCGGTCAAATGTCAACGCGAACAATCCTCAAAGCGCTTTTGGCTACTCGCGAAGCGGCTTGGCGGGGCACGCAGAACGAAGGTCTCCGCGCCGGTGCAAAGGGAGGATGGCTCACTGGCGTGTACGCTGCCGGAAAAGGTCGCTCGGCGGGAGGAATTTCGGAGAAATTCGGTGTAGCCACGGGAAAATCCGGCAAGTGAGGCTGTTGTGGTGGCGTGCTGTGCAGAAGCAGGCTCGCTGGAGTGGGAGGAAGCCGAAGCTAAGCGGCAGTTCCACTGGAACGATCGCTTCAGAGATGAGGTGGCCCGGGCTATGAAGGAGCACGAAGTAGGTGAAGACACTTGCGAAGAGCTGGACAAGCCGTTCACGCAAGAGGAGGTCCTTGCAAGGCAACGTGCCCTGAATAACCACAAAGCTTGTGGCGAGGACAAAGTGAAGAACGAGATGCTCAAGTATGGCGGCGCCTACATCAATGGCTACTTAACGCAGTACTTCAACTGGATTCGAGAAGCCGAGAGGACTCCAAAAGCTTGGGGCAAGGGAATCATCGTCAATATCCCCAAGGGTGGGGATCCTACGGATCCTGACAACTGGAGGGATATCTCGATTATTAGTTGCCTTGGTAAGCTGTATCTGTCCTTATTAGCTACTCGTCTAACGCTCTTCGTGGATGGCCCGGATAAGCTACGTCCAGAGCAGGGAGGCTTCCGCCCGGGGCGTCGCACTACGGATCAGGTCTTTACCCTTTGGCAGAGGTTGAAGGGGCGTCAGCAGCAGAAGCGGGAGTCGTATGTCCTGTTCGTCGATCTACGCAAGGCTTTCCCGTCTGTTTGGAGAGATGGTCTATTTGAGAGGCTCTGGAAGCTGGGTGTAAGGGGCAAGTTCTGGCGCACGCTACGCAGGTGCTACGAGCAGACTTCGTCGCAAGTGCTAGTTGATGGAGCACTCACCCCCGAAGTACTGGAGGGTGTAGGCGTCCAACAGGGGTCCCCTCTCTCTCTCCCACACTCTTCAACGTCTTTATGGATGAGCTGTGTGATCGGCTGGCGAGTGCCCTCAAGATCACGGATGTGAAGCGGCTGAACGACATCAAGGCACTTCTATACGCGGACGACGTGGCCCTCATCGCTCACAGTCGCACCGAGCTCCAGAAGATGGTCAATGTTGTGGCCAAGTTCGCGGAAGATTACCGGCTGGAAGTCAACTTGAAGCCCGGCAAGACGGAAATCATGCCCATTTACACGTCGAGCAAGGCGAAACGACCAAGTATCAGGGAGCGAGGTGAGCCCGTGGTGTGGTTTCGCGGCCAGAATCTTTGTGTCACCAGTCAGTACAAGTACCTGGGAGTGGTTATCACCGACGACCTGAAGTGGAAGGAGCAGGCCCTGCGGGCTACGCGTGTCACTGAAGTCGCCACCGCAGGTTGGTACTCTTTGTGGTGTGCAGGTGAGATACAAGCTAGGTATCGTCTCATGTGCTGGAATCAACTTGTGGGGGCCAAGCTGAAGTATGCCTTCGATGTCTGGCGTGCCCCCGTATCGCAGCTCACCAAGCTGGAGGCAGCAATGCTGCGCCCCATGAGGATGATTCTCGGCATCAGCCCTAAGACAAGCAAGTGGATTACACTCTTTCTGGCGCGCTCTTTGAGTGCGGAGCGTTTGCGGCGGGCGGCGCAACTGAAGTTCTATGGACGGCTGCGTGTTCTACCGGAGGAGCGATTTCCTGTCATCGCATCTCAAGTCAAATCCGACTGGACTGCGGAGGCCGAAGGCGCTATCAGGGACTCAATGGATCTACAACAAGGGCTTCAGGAGCTCCTAAATAGCTCAGAGAAGGACCTCGAGGGTTGGAGTTCGACTGTGGACAAGTGGGCCCTTCAGCAGGACGTCAAGATGGTGCAGCAACTGATGTGGGACAAGCGAGAGGCAGGCAGCGATCTTACTGATGGCCTGCGAGTCATCCTAAGACAAGTCTTTGGAACTAAGGAGTTCCCAAGATGGGTAGCCCTTGATGATGCGCATTATAATCTGCTTCGGAGAAGGTTGCTCAGCTGCAACAACCGCCTTCGGTTGTACCGCAGCAAATTGGTCAGTGGCATGTCCCCTCGCTGCTTCTGTTGTCATGATGATGTCAATGAGTCCCTTGCGCACTTCTTATGGGATCGCCCCATGCATGAGGCGAGACGTAAGCAGCTGTTGCTGAGTATGCAGAGGCTCGGTGGCATGGCTGTGGGGTGCTGAGGGGGATGGAGGGAGTGGGGAGGGTGGTGAGGTCGTAGGCGGTGAGGTTGTGGTGGAGGAAGTGTTGCTTGGGCGGGAGCGGGAGGGCTCTGTGCGGCAGGGTTGGGATGATATGTCGCCTGTGGATCAATCACGATTGTTTTGTAAGTTTTTTCAGGGGAAGTCGCGCTTCCGCAGTAACTTTAGGCTTGCTGCGTTGTTAGGGGTTACAGCGTTGCGTCCCCCTCCAAAGTTGGATGTGTTGTTTGGATCATATGTGTCTGAGTGTTGGTCTGCTAGGGAGGGTAAAAGGGAGGAGCTTGGGGTGGAGGATGGGGCGAGGAGGTGATTGACCTCACTGAGGTTCCATCAGCTTCTGTCCCACCCTCTCCCCCAAGTGACGTTGATGTTGCGCGGCGCGGCCGTCCGCGCAGAGTGGACGTCCTGGCTAGAGAGAGGGGTTCGGGAGCGCAGCGTAGTGTATCCGAGTTCTTCTCTTCAGCTAACACCCTCGCATCTAGCTCTTCATGCACTTCACAGCCCCCATCTGCCCCTGCTGTTGCTGTTGCTGCTATGTCTGTTTGGTGTTCTGACAATGCGTTGGGATCGGCTGACCCCGGTGACCCAATGGAGGCACATGTCCAGGATCTGGATCTGATGCTATAGTCTGAGGAAGCCTATTATTATTATTATTAAATTTTAAAACAACAACAACAACAACAACAACAACAAAACAACAACAACAACAACAACAACTACTACTACTACTACTACTACTACTACTACTACTACTACTACTACTACTACTACTACTACTACAACTCCTACTACTACTACTACTACTACTACTACTACTACTACTACTACTACTACTACTACTACTACTACTACTTGTCTTTAGGTGGGTTTGAAGGCCGTTATCCATGCACCATCATGCCATTGGTTTAAACTGTAATTAAATTTACAATAACAACAACAACAACAACACCATCCATCCACCATCATGCCATTGGTTTAATTACTGTAATTAAATTTACAACAACAACAACAACAACAACAACAACAACAACAACAAAAACAACAACACCGTTATCCATGCATCATCATGCGATTGGTTTAATTACTGTAATTAAATTTACAACAACAACAACAACAACAACAACAACCAACAACAACAACAGCAGCAACAGCAACAACAACAACAACAACACACCATCTTGCATTTTAATCATTTTGTTTAAAATTTGTAATTAAATTTAACAACATCAACAACAACAACAACAACACTTCTCCCTCCTTTGTTGTTGTTCTACTATAGTGCATGCTCTTCTGCTCCTTTTGCCTCTTTCTTTATTTCTTGTTTCTGAGCTCTAGAGTCCTATAGTACAGTGAGCATGCTCTGGCGTCCCGGGTTGGCTGGGGATGATCAGACATTTATTACTTGTCTTTAAGCGGCATTCGAAGGCCGTTAGCCATGTACCATCATGCCATTTATTTAGTTACTTAATTCACAACAACAACAACAACAACAACAACAACAACAACAACAACAACAACAACAACATGAAGAGAAGGAAAGGGAGGGTGAGAGAGGAAAAGGAGAGAAACAGGAGAGAAGTAGTAAGAGAGAGAGAGAGAGAGAGAGAGAGAGAGAGAGGAAGAGAGAGAGAGAGAGAGAGAGAGAGAGAATTAGTCCAGAGGTTCAAACGTGTCCCACATCTCCTGGCGCGCACGATCAAGAATCCTTGCATTCCCTCGAGCGGTGACAACGGCAGAGATGTTCCGGAAGTACTGCGTGAGTTCTCTGGCAGATTCAGGATAGCTTCCATCCATCTGTTGGTGGGCTCGAGTGCGGGAGGGGTAGACGGTAGCACCCCTGGAGAGTGTGTCCCTGTAAACCTGGATGCGGCGCAGAAACTTCAGGGCTGCATGCCCAAGAGCACCCGACGGCTCGATCACAAAGGAAACGAAGGAGATATCGAGCTGGTTGGCCATCTCCCCATACCGTTGTTGTTGTTATTGTGCTGCCTGTGACATCAATGTCACAGCCTCTCGCCCCTTCTCTCCTGCGGACTCTCTCACCCCGCAACCGGACGTCTACTATGGCCCGTCTAGTGTGCTAGGGAGTGATCCTTCTCTCACAGCCTTCCCTTCTCTAGGGTCAGCGGATAGGGCACCCCATTCCCTATCTTTTTCCAGTTTCCCTTTACCTTGGCGTCACAGCCTTAGGTTCAGCAGGTGGGCCCATGATCCACTTGCAGGCTATCTTGGTGGCCATGGGTCTTACCACCTGCTTGAATGCTAGGTTATGACTCCCTCCTTTTTGTGACCTTGAAGGTATCTAGACAGCTCTTTCCTTCGGCCTCCAGCGCTTGTGACTGATTGCTGGTGCTTGCCTGCTCCATTCGACTTGTTCGTCTCACACGCGAGCTTCTACTTGTTGCTCAGTCTATTGTTTCATCGGCCACGGCGAGTCTCTCCTCCCCCTCCATCTTCCCTCTCTCTTCCTCTTCTCCCTTCTCCACGGACTAGCTCTGCTCCCGCTGCTCTCTTCAATGTCTTTCCTCTTCTCCCTCCCTTGTTGTTGTTTTTCTATAATGCATGCTCTTCTGCTCCTTTTTCCTCTCTCTTTATTTCTTGTTTCTGAGCTCTAGAGTCCTATAGTACAGTGAGCATGCTCTGGCGTCCCGAGTCGGCTGGGGAAGATTAGACATTTATTACTTGTCTTTAAGTGGCGCTCGAAGGCCGTTAGCCATGCACCATCATGCCATTGGTTTAGTTACTTTAATTTAATTTAACAACAACAACAACAACAACAACAACAACAACAACAACAATGAGACGGCCGGGATTGCAAGTGGCAGTTATTATTTAGGACGAGCCACCCTCCATCTTATCATTCGTTTAATCTATTTATTAAATTGAACAACAACAACAACAACAACAACAACAACAACAACAACAAGAACAACGTTGGCCGAACAACAACAACAACAACAACAACAACAACAACAACAACATCAACAATAACAAGAACAACGTTCGCCGATAGCCACACTCCAACTAATAATTGATTATTAGTTAAA
>WBZZ01002642.1:142500-151642 GCA_019918135.1 Paulinella micropora | reverse complement strand
GCCCCGCCAAGCCGCTTCGCGAGTAGCCAAAAGCGCTTTGAGGATTGCTCGCGTTGACATTTGACCGCTTCTTCCTGCACTTGCTCGAGGAGGCGGACTTCTTGGCCCGAGTTGCCTTCCGAATTTGCTTGCGGAGCCGTAGCCAATTCAGACGGGCTTCCGCATTCGATTCATCCCTCCTGTATGCTGCGTAGGCCTCCCGGCGCTGTTGAATGAGCTCCTTTAGCTCCCCGTCGAACCAATTGTTGGTGAAACGGGGTCGTATACATCTGGAGCCAAGGACTCGGTGCGCCGCCATTCGGAAGGACTGCGCCACTCGCTCGTGACGTCATCTACCACCCGTTTGGCTGTCGGCACCACCCGATAGGTCAAGCTCAGGCAGCTGATGCACTCCAAGCTTCTGTAGGCAATGCTGGAATACGTCATCGAACTTGTCGCGTAGATAATCCAGCGCTTGCTTCGCAGCGTGAATCATTACCCGAGACACCAGCACCAATAAGCTTATCAACACGAAGGACATGTAAGGTTTCGCAGCCCGCTTTGGTCGGCGCTGGCCGCTCCACGTCAGTTCGGCCCATACTGCCTTGTGGTCCGTATCAAGATCATCTTCGCATACTCCGAACTTTGCTCCAGATGCCAAGCCAGGCGACGCGCAGATGTAATCGAGGAGGTGCTTGCCTGTGCCCATGCCGCGCTGCTCACGCGGGACCACCAGTAGGACCCTTCCACTGGGCACGAGAAGCCGCTCAGATTTCGCAGGCCCGTAGTGACGAGGACAGCCGCGAGTCTCTTGCCGTTCTCCGAACGTACCGGTGCTCCTTATCATCGACCTCCCCCGTGCTGACCGACGATGCCCTCCTCTTTTCGGCTGCATGCCGGCCCGAGCTTCGCGTTGGCATCCGCCACCGTGACCACAAGACCTTTGGCTCCAAAAAAAGCTATAGCTGCCTGCCAGGCCGCATACGCCTCTGACGACTCTTCTTCCTGCGTTTCCTGGGGAAAGTAGCCGTTGCCCACATAGATATCATGAGCGCCGGTAACACCCGAGGCGATACGCAGCCACACTTGCTGCCGGTGGTCGACGGGGGCTGACACCAGGTTGCAATACGGACCAAGGAAGTTAGCCACCGCGAATAGAACCCCACCCTTGCAGCGATTTTTCTCGCTGACCTCCGCAGGTTTTCGAAAAATCCGGAATCCATCCAGGCTGCATTTGGAAAGTTGCTTCTTGCCCATGCGGTGCTCCTGAGCCCCGATGACTAGCCAGCCCTCGTGCTTGTAGAATGATGCCCATTCCGCCGTGCCTACGTTGTCGTATCCCGTTTTACCCTGCCAGTTGTGACTCGCGACGAGTAGCTTGAAGCCGGTATCGAACTGCTTGGAGCGGTGCTTCTTGGCTCGTTTCCGGACCCGACGGCCGCGCTTGGCTTCCGCCCTCGTGCTGCCCCCTCTGCAGGTGCTTGCGCAGGTTGGTCCCCACTGCACTGGCCGCCGAATGCAGGGGCGCCACATGCACATCAGCACACTCAGACACACACTTAGGTGCATCGGCAGCCAATTCCGAAGACACCACCTGCACATCATCGACACATTCTTCATGCAGAGGCAAGACGCGATATCCCGTCGCAGCTTCCTCCTTCCGGACCGCCGCTTCCCCACGCAGATGGATGCGAATAAGCCTTCGGACACGTTCCCTGTCCCTGAACCTGCGCCCAAGGGCCACATTGACCCCTCTGCCGAAGAATTTGAGATGTTTGAATTGCTGCAACGCCGTCTGCCTGCTGTCATCGTCCTCATAGACCAGCTCCAGGTGACGCGACATTCGCTGGCCTTGCACTCCATTACCGGGACCACCAGACCAAGACCGCTCATTTTGGAGGCGATCTCCTGTAGATTGGCGCGTTCTGAGAGCCCCAGACAATCAGATTACGCCCGTCCTTGTCGTACCGATCTACCCGCCGGTACCGTCGAGGCGGCGGTGCCATCTGCCATATAGCGCCGCTCGCCTTATGTTGAAGCGCCGACCCGTGTGCCAGGTTTGGGGAGGAAGGATGAGGCGCAGCTAAGATAGCCTCTCCACGTGGTTCAGGAATTCCGTCATATACGCGAGCCCTCATCCTCCCATCCTGGGACATCGGGCCAGAGCCCGTCGAAGAGGCATTCCCACGGGGATTGTCCAGGTCTTCGGCGATTCTACCTTGTCCCATAAGGGCCACAGTGGTAGCTCCGTGCTTCGCGTATTTGTAATCCATTGAGAGTAGTAGACGGCCAATGTCGCTGGCCATCACCGCCGCGCCTCTTTACGCCGAGGAAAGCGCCCGCCCATGCAAATAGCATCGGCGGTATCTGCAACACACACTACACGCATTTCCGCCGGTGTCACTGGACGCTGCCGCGTCGCTTCGTGCCCTTCGGCGCCCGCCAGCATCCCCAGCACCGCCAGAACCTGCCTCACGCACTACACACACTCTCCATCGCATCGCCAACGCCTCTACTCTCATGCCTTATGGACTTTCAGCTGCTCCTAACAATACACATCATGAGGTACGGGTGTCCCGAGTGGAGCCAGATCGGACGGCGTGCCGCTGAAACTCCTTCCCCCACGTGGGTATAGAAGGCGCGAACCTAGCGGTACCTATAGGGTCTTAGAGACAAGTATAGTAATCCCAGCCGAAGCTGCTCAGTTAGAAATGCAACGGTGGAGGTTGTGAATGCATGGGGCAAGGCACGGCAACGCAGCAAGGCACTGGCAAGGCATTGGAACCGACTGAAGCTCCTCTCCAACGTGCGCGTCATCATGTATTCCAGTTAGGCAACCCCGAAGAAGCGAAGATAGGGAGGAGACAAAACCCAGATAGGATGAAGATAGGATTAACATGAAGCCGAAATGGAGCCGAGTTGGAACAGGTCAACTCGACCCCATCTCGGCTCAATGTGAATCCTATCTTCAACCCATCTCCGTACTGTTTCCTCCGAATGCTCACCTCAACAAGATCACCAAACCGGAACTGGAAGCCCCCAGGCATTTACTCGGCAGGAAATTCGGCGAAAATGGGCTAACTAGGAAACCAGACCCAAACCAACAGCTAAGAAAAACGAGCCAACCAACAATCCAACAGACAACCCCACAACCTGCCTGGCCGAACCCCTACCGAGTAAATGCCCAGTTGAGAGTTGCGCATATCCCGGTGACCGCCCTCCCCAAGCGGTCACCTTCGTGGGGAGAGGCCCAACCACCTCCTCTTCCCATGGAGTGCCATCTTGTGCACCCCTCCAGAATAATAATAATAATAATAATAATAATAATAATAATAGTGCTTCTCTGTCAATGGCTGATGCATTTCTGCACATGCGCCTCCATCGTCTCACCCGTGAGGGGAGTACGAAGAATTGTCGATAAGCTCTAATGACACCCCCGCAAGGGCAGTTCCAACACTTCCAGACGGGCCGGTATGTTCAATGAAAATACTGGTCCAGACGGACCGGTATGTTCAATGAAAATACTGGTGGCACCGACGGGAATCGAACTGGCGACAGGGCCAGATGGTAGAACTTGACCACTGGGCTATCACGGTGTCCAAATAATAATAATAATAATATTGCTTCTCTGTCTATGGCTGATGCATTTCTGCACATGCGCCTCCATCGTCTCACCCGTGAGGGGAGTACGAAGAATTGACGATAGGCTCTAATGACACCCCCGCAAGGGCAGTTCCAACACTTCCAGACGGACCGGTATGGTAAATGAAAATACTGGTCGCACCGACGGGAATCGAACTGGCGACAGGGCCCAGATGGTAGAACTTGACCACTGGGCTATCACGGTGTCCAAATAATAATAATAATAATAATAATAATAATAATAATAATAGGCTTCCTCAGACTATAGCATCAGATCCAGATCCTGGACATGTGCCTCCATTGGGTCACCGGGGTCAGCCGATCCCAACGCATTGTCAGAACACCAAACAGACATAGCAGCAAAAGCAACAGCAGGGGCAGATGGGGGCTGTGAAGTGCATGAAGAGCTAGATGCGAGGGTGTTAGCTGAAGAGAAGAACTCGGAGACACTACGCTGCGCTCCGAACCCTCTCTCTAGCCAGGACGTCCACACTGCGCGGACGGCCGCGCCGCGCAACATCAACGTCACTTGGGGGAGAGGGTGGGACAGAAGCTGATGGAACCTCAGTGAGGTCAATCACCTCCTCGCCCCATCCTCCACCCAAGCTCCTCCTTTTACCCTCCCTAGCAGACCAACACTCAGACACATATGATCCAAACAACACATCCAACTTTGGAGGGGGACGCAACGCTGTAACCCTAACAACGCAGCAAGCCTAAAGTTACTGCGGAAGCGCGACTTCCCCTGAAAAAACGTACAAAACAATCGTGATTGATCCACAGGCGACATATCATCCCAACCCTGCCGCACAGAGCCCTCCCGCTCCCGCCCAAGCAACACATCCTCCACCACAACCTCACCGCCTACGACCTCACCACCCTCCTCACTCCCTCCATCCCCTCAGCACCCCCCACAGCCATGCCACGAGCCTCTGCATACTCAGCAACAGCTGCTTACGTCTCGCCTCATGCATGGGGCAATCCCATAAGAAGTGCGCAAGGGACTCATTGACATCATGATGAAAACAGAAGCAGCGAGGGGACATGCCACTGACCAACTTGCTGCGGTACAACCGAAGGCGGTTGTTGCAGCTGAGCAACCTTCTCCGAAGCAGATTATAATGCGCATCATCAACGGCTACCCATCTTGGGAACTCCTTAGTTCCAAAGACTTGTCTTAGGATGACTCGCAGGCCATCAGTAAGATCGCTGCCTGCCTCTCGCTTGTCCCACATCAGTTGCTGCACCATCTTGACGTCCTGCTGAAGGGCCCACTTGTCCACAGTCGAACTCCAACCCTCGAGGTCCTTCTCTGAGCTATTTAGGAGCTCCTGAAGCCCTTGTTGTAGATCCATTGAGTCCCTGATAGCGCCTTCGGCCTCCGCAGTCCAGTCGGATTTGACTTGAGATGCGATGACAGGAAATTGCTCCTCCGGTAGAAACACGCAGCCGTCCATAGAACTTCAGTTGCGCCGCCCGCCGCAAACGCTCCGCACCCAAAGAGCGCGCCAGAAAGAGTGTAATCCACTTGCTTGTCTTAGGGCTGATGCCGAGAATCATCCTCATGGGGCGCAGCATTGCTGCCTCCAGCTTGGTGAGCTGCGATACGGGGGCACGCCACACATCGAAGGCGTACTTCAGCTTGTATCTCACCTGCACACCACAAAGAGTACCAACCTGCGGTGGCGACTTCAGTGACACGCGTAGCCCGCAGGGCCTGCTCCTTCCACTTCAGGTCGTCGGTGATAACCACTCCCAGGTACTTGTACTGACTGGTGACACAAAGCTTCTGGCCGCGGAACCACACCACGGGCTCACCTCGCTCCCTGATACTTGGTCGTTTCGCCGTGCTCGACGTGTAATGGGCATGATTTCCGTCTTGCCGGGCTTCAAGTTGACTTCCAGCCGGTAATCTTCCGCGAACTTGGCCACAACATTGACCATCTTCTGGAGCTCGGTGCGACTGTGAGCGATGAGGGCCACGTCGTCCGCGTATAGAAGTGCCTTGATGTCGTTCAGTCGCTTCACATCCGTGATCTTGAGGGCACTCGCCAGCCGATCACACAGCTCATCCATAAAGACGTTGAAGAGTGTGGGAGAGAGAGGGGACCCCTGTTGGACGCCTACACCCTCCAGTACTTCGGGGGTGAGTGCTCCATCAACTAGCACTTGCGACGAAGTCTGCTCGTAGCACCTCTGCGTAGCGTGCGCCAGAACTTGCCCCTTACACCCAGCTTCCAGAGCCTCTCAAATAGGCCATCTCTCCAAACAGACGGGAAAGCCTTGCGTAGATCGACGAACAGGACATACGACTCCCGCTTCTGCTGCTGACGCCCCTTCAACCTCTGCCAAAGGGTAAAGACCTGATCCGTAGTGCGACGCCCCGGGCGGAAGCCTCCCTGCTCTGGACGTAGCTTATCCGGGCCATCCACGAAGAGCGTTAGACGAGTAGCTAATAAGGACAGATACAGCTTACCAAGGCAACTAATAATCGAGATATCCCTCCAGTTGTCAGGATCCGTAGGATCCCCACCCTTGGGGATATTGACGATGATTCCCTTGCCCCAAGCTTTTGGAGTCCTCTCGGCTTCTCGAATCCAGTTGAAGTACTGCGTTAAGTAGCCATTGATGTAGGCGCCGCCATACTTGAGCATCTCGTTCTTCACTTTGTCCTCGCCACAAGCTTTGTGGTTATTCAGGGCACGTTGCCTTGCAAGGACCTCTTGCGTGAACGGCTTGTCCAGCTCTTCGCAAGTGTCTTCACCTACTTCGTGCTCCTTCATAGCCCGGGCCACCTCATCTCTGAAGCGATCGTTCCAGTGGAACTGCCGCTTAGCTTCGGCTTCCTCCCACTCCAGCGAGCCTGCTTCTGCACAGCACTCCACCACAACAGCCGCACTTGCCGGATTTTCCCGTGGCTTCACCGAATTTTTCCGAAATTCCTCCCACCGAGCGACCTTTTCCGGCAGCGTACACGCCGGTGAGCCATCCTCCCTTTGCACCGGCGCGGAGACCTTCGTTCTGCGTGCCCCGCCAAGCCGCTTCGCGAGTAGCCAAAAGCGCTTTGAGGATTGCTCGCGTTGACATTTGACCGCTTCTTCCTGCACTTGCTCGAGGAGGCGGACTTCTTGGCCCGAGTTGCCTTCCGAATTTGCTTGCGGAGCCGTAGCCAATTCAGACGGGCTTCCGCATTCGATTTATCCCTCCTGTATGCTGCGTAGGCCTCCCGGCGCTGTTGAATGAGCTCCTTTAGCTCCCCGTCGAACCAATTGTTGGTGAAACGGGGTCGTATACATCTGGAGCCAAGGACTCGGTGCGCCGCCATTCGGAAGGACTACGCCACTCGCTCGGTGACGTCATCTACCACCCGTTGGCTGTCGGCACCACCCGATAGGTCAAGCTCAGGCAGCTGATGCACTCCAAGCTTCTGTAGGCAATGCTGGAATACGTCATCGAACTTGTCGCGTAGATAATCCAGCGCTTGCTTCGCAGCGTGATCATTACCCGAGACACCAGCACCAATAAGCTTATCAACACGAAAGGACCTGTAAGGTTTCGCAGCCCGCTTTGGTCGGCGCTGGCCGCTCCACGTCAGTTCGGCCCATACTGCCTTGTGGTCCGTATCAAGATCATCTTCGCATACTCCGAACTTTGCTCCAGATGCCAAGCCAGGCGACGCGCAGATGTAATCGAGGAGGTGCTTGCCTGTGCCCATGCCGCGCTGCTCACGCCGGGACCACCAGTAGGACCCTTCCACTGGGCACGAGAAGCCGCTCAGATTTCGCAGGCCCGTAGCGACGAGGACAGCCGCGAGTCTCTTGCCGTTCTCCGAACGTACCGGTGCTCCCTTATCATCGACCTCCCCGTGCTGACCGACGATGCCCTCCTCTTTTCGGCTGCATGCCGGCCCGAGCTTCGCGTTGGCATCCGCCACCGTGACCACAAGACCTTTGGCTCCAAAAAAAGCTATAGCTGCCTGCCAGGCCGCATACGCCTCTGACGACTCTTCTTCCTGCGTTTCCTGGGGAAAGTAGCCGTTGCCCACATAGATATCATGAGCGCCGGTAACACCCGAGGCGATACGCAGCCACACTTGCTGCCGGTGGTCGACGGGGGCTGACACCAGGTTGCAATACGGACCAAGGAAGTTAGCCACCGCGAATAGAACCCCACCCTTGCAGCGATTTTTCTCGCTGACCTCAGCAGGTTTTCGAAAAATCCGGAATCCATCCAGGCTGCATTTGGAAAGTTGCTTCTTGCCCATGCGGTGCTCCTGAGCCCCGATGACTAGCCAGCCCTCGTGCTTGTAGAATGATGCCCATTCCGCCGTGCCTACGTTGTCGTATCCCGTTTTACCCTGCCAGTTGTGACTCGCGACGAGTAGCTTGAAGCCGGTATCGAACTGCTTGGAGCGGTGCTTCTTGGCTCGTTTCCGGACCCGACGGCCGCGCTTGGCTTCCGCCCTCGTGCTGCCCCCCTCTGCAGGTGCTTGCGCAGGTTGGTCCCCCACTGCACTGGCCGCCGAATGCAGGGGCGCCACATGCACATCAGCACACTCAGACACACACTTAGGTGCATCGGCAGCCAATTCCGAAGACACCACCTGCACATCATCGACACATTCTTCATGCAGAGGCAAGACGCGATATCCCGTCGCAGCTTCCTCCTTCCGGACCGCCGCTTCCCCACGCAGATGGATGCGAATAAGCCTTCGGACACGTTCCCTGTCCCTGAACCTGCGCCCAAGGGCCACATTGACCCCTCTGCCGAAGAATTTGAGATGTTTGAATTGCTGCAACGCCGTCTGCCTGCTGTCATCGTCCTCATAGACCAGCTCCAGGTGACGCGACATTCGCTGGCCTTGCCACTCCATTACCGGGACCACCAGACCAAGACCGCTCATTTTGGAGGCGATCTCCTGTAGATTGGCGCGTTCTGAGAGCCCCCAGACAATCAGATTACGCCCGTCCTTGTCGTACCGATCTACCCGCCGGTACCGTCGAGGCGGCGGTGCCATCTGCCATATAGCGCCGCTCGCCTTATGTTGAAGCGCCGACCCGTGTGCCAGGTTTGGGGAGGAAGGATGAGGCGCAGCTAAGATAGCCTCTCCACGTGGTTCAGGAATTCCGTCATATACGCGAGCCCTCATCCTCCCATCCTGGGACATCGGGCCAGAGCCCGTCGAAGAGGCATTCCCACGGGGATTGTCCAGGTCTTCGGCGATTCTACCTTGTCCCATAAGGGCCACAGTGGTAGCTCCGTGCTTCGCGTATTTGTAATCCATTGAGAGTAGTAGACGGCCAATGTCGCTGGCCATCACCGCCGCGCCTCTTTACGCCGAGGAAAGCGCCCGCCCATGCAAATAGCATCGGCGGTATCTGCAACACACACTACACGCATTTCCGCCGGTGTCACTGGACGCTGCCGCGTCGCTTCGTGCCCTTCGGCGCCCGCCAGCACCCCAGCATCGCCAGAACCTGCCTCACGCACTACACACACTCTCCATCGCATCGCCAACGCC
>WBZZ01002642.1:117500-132500 GCA_019918135.1 Paulinella micropora | reverse complement strand
AAAGAAAGAAATTAAAGAAAGAAAGAAAGAAAGAAAGAAATTTAAAGAAAGAAAGAAAGCACTACCCGGAGTGCGAATATTGATTTTCATCAATATTTTAAAAATATTGATTTTTCAATATTTAGTATTGATTCAAAATCAATATCTTTTTCCCCAAAAAAAATATTGATTTTGAAATCAATATTTCCAAAAAAAATATTGATTTTTTTATCGAAAATTTTTATGAAACCAAGGCCAAAAATAATATTAATTTTGCTCCAATATAAATCTTGCACCATTATTGTCACTAGTTTTCATGTATTTTCACGCGAAGTTAAAAAAAATTATTTAAAAAATGCAATACTAATATTGATTTTATGCAATACTAATATTGATTTTAATACAATATTAATATTGAAAAACTACAATATTTATATTAAAATCAAGCAATATAAATATTGCATCTTTTCAATATAAATATTGAATGTTCAGAAACAACTGCATGTGAGGGCCCGTCTGAAACAATTGGAAATATAACAAAAATTTCTTCCCGGGAAATGCTTGTTATGTTTCCAATCGTTTCGTAAAATCACAAAAAAACAATATTAATATTGAAATTGATGCAATAATAATATTGCTAACAATCAATATTAACATTGAAATGTATGCAATGTTACTATTGCAAAAACGCAATATTAAGAAATATTAATATTGAAATGTATGCAATATTAATATTGCAAAAAGGCAATATTAATATTGCAATAGTTATATAACAACTGATGTGAGTGCCAGTCTGAAACAATTGGAAATATAACAAAAATTTCTTCCAGGAAATGTTTGTTATGCTTCCAATCGTTTCGGACTGACATGCAAAATCGCAAAAAGCAATATTAATATTGAAATTGATGCAATATTAATATTGCAAAAAAGCAATCTTAATATTGCAATGTAGCGATCGCCTGCATCTGCTCGCACGCCATCTCTACCAGCGCGTCGAAGTCGGGCTTGTCTGCGTCTGGCTTGTTCCAGTAGCACGTTCACCCGAAGTCGCCGAAGGGTAGGTGTTTTGCCGCCTGCAACTTCGTGGATGAGATCGATGCACTTATACGCATCATAGGTGTCAAGCCATCTCTGAGGAGTATCGTTAGCCTTCAGCTTGTCTTGGTTGTGCTGATTGAGCAAACTCGCTGCTGAGATTGCTTCAACATGCGCATATCGCCTACGCAAAGCACCCCACATCTGATGTGGAAGCCGGCTAGCTCTTTTGACCGCCAACAAAGCATCATTGTTGCTTTGCACAGACTCGGTGATGATCGCCTGCACATGCAATCCAAGCTGAATTCGTACTGCTGCCGGTAAGCAAGCTGCTAGTTCGTCATAAGTTGGATCACCGCCTAGTGCCGCCACTGCAGCCAGTTGTGTTGCGTGAGGGTCCATACGAGCCGAAGTCTCAGAGGAAGATCCACCAGGCCCCAAAGACGTCGATGTCGACGAAGACGAAGAGGACGACGCAAGCATCGGAGGCAGAGGCGGTGGTGTGATGATAACCTTGAGCTCGGGGCGCGTGAGCGGTGCTGTGTCGTCCTGTCTGAAGATCAGCAGCCGCGGATCCGTCCCGACCATGTATTGCAAAGATGACCATCGCCAGTTGTCGAAGTTCTCAGAGTCACTCGCAGGGTTCCCAGACGCTTTTGGCAGTAGAGGCACCTTCAGCATGATCCTCGCTCACTCATAACCAATTCCTGTAGTATCCATGACGCTGTTTTGCAGTAGCTTATTAAACCTGACAGAGTATTAATACTTGTAACGACTTGGTATTTTTACCAAAACAGATTTAATGGGAATGAACTTGTAACACCTTGCAACTAAGAAAAGAAGACCAGAAAGTAAAGAAGGCAAGAAAATTCCTCTGCAATAACCTAGGTAGAAACCGATACGGTTACAGTGATAATGACTGAAGAAATACAGTAACTGTAACCGGATGTATGTTCCGAATGCGAGAGCAAGATCGGAGAAAATTCTGAATAAAAGATATGCGAAATAAAGGAAACGTGGAAGAAAAAATGCAAAAGGTGAAATGAGGAAAAACCGGTTACGGACATTGAAATCATAAAGGTAAATGAGAAAGTAACTGTGATAATATAATTGCACAATATCGTCTCCATTCCAATCTTGGTAGGAGGCGATGGCCTGCCATTAAATCACGGAAAATGTGGCATTGCCCGGTCGGTTTGTTTGAACACTGTCTTCAACGTGGCTTCGCCATCAGTGAGAAGAGAGCGCATGATAGGTTAGCTAATTGTGGGACCGGTGCTACCTTCCAGCTTGAGAACCAGCATGTGGCCGATGCACCGCGAGCTCAGCTCTTTGTACCTTCCCTTTTGAGCACAAGACATTCAGTCCGAAACCAAGCTCTGCCGTATCATTCTTCTCGGTGTGATGGGAGATGGACAAGGGATCAAAAAAATGGTAGGCTCGACCTGGACTGGTGCGTGGTGTTGTCCCTCGTGTAAACTCAGATTTGTGGAGCTCACGAAAGGGCGCTGGATTACATCAGATTTTCGTGTGTTTCTTCCGCGAAACCATCCCTTCCGTACTGACCCACGGTTTGGAGAACCTTGCCGTGATGATCCACCAAAGTAATTATTGCCAAATGTCAATATAATTATTGCAGATTTCAATGTAAATTTTACTCGTTATCAATACACATATTGCCTAATACCAATACAAATATTGCCTAATACCAATACAAATATTGCCTAATACCAACATAAATATTGCTGAATACCAATATAAATATTGCCAACTATCAATGTAAATATTGCAAAATATCAATATAAAGATTGCCAAGTATCAATATAGATATTGCATAGTACCAATGTAAATATTGCCAAATACCAATATAAATATTGCGGAATACCAATGTTAATAACGCTAAATATCAATGTAAATATTACCCAATATCAATATAAATATTGCCAAATATCTATATAAATATTGCAGAATACCAATATAAATATTGCAGAATACCAATATAAATATTGCCAAATATCAATGTAAAGAATGCCAAATATCAATATAACGATGGCCAACTATCAATATAAATATTGCCCATGGTAGGTACAAAACCCATGAGTGGTACGTCCGATACGGCCGACGCGGAGAAGCTATGAACGCCAACCTGCTTGAAGATCAGAAGGCAAAGCACATCAAAGGTGTGAAGTACCTTGCCGCTTTAAGTGGTGTTCCTGGTTTCGATGTAGCACGTGATTTCTTCCTGGACCTAATGCACCTTATTTGGAACCTGTTCCAGCATTTCATCCGAATGACTTGGAAGCAAACACAGGCAGAAACCAACAACCATAAGAGTAAAGGACACAAGCTGAAGCCGTTACCACGTTTCCATATAAGGAAGCAGCAAGCAGAAGAAAACTTCCAGGAATATCAAACAGCAATGCGGGAAGCCAAGCAGAAGCACGACCGGGTTTGGATGCAGCCGCCAGGTACGAAGTTTGCAACAGGTTTATAAGTATAATGGCTCCGAGAGGTATGAAGGGTACAGGGTCACCCTATGGTAACTTTGGATCATTTAAATCTGCGGACGCAAGCTTTTTTTTCAAGTACTGCCCATGGATTTTCGACGGCATTGACGATATCAAGGCAACATGACTTGCGACTATAAAAAGAATATTTCTGGTGGCACGTCTCTGCATGAGGCGCACACTTCCGGCCGACGTTAAGGAAAAGATTGGAATTTTCTTCACTGAGCAGGTTACTACCTTGTACGTTGTAATTTACCCTCTGTTGCGTCAAAATATCAAGGCGAAGTCGTGGAACTCCACCTTGATCTTTTCACGCCCGTCATCTGTCGATGCTCCCAACATGCGCTCAGCAAATATTTGGGATCGGAAGATCATGTACGTACGATCTCTGTTGATTGGGAAGAAATCTCTCCTACATACAGGATCTTCCATCGACCGGTCTGTCAATATTGCATCAATTTCAATGTTACTATTGCTTTTTTGCAATATTAATATTGGCATAATTCAATGTTAATATTGCTTTTTTGCAATATCAATATTGCATCAATGTCAATATTAAAATTTCTTTTTGGCAATATTAATATTGCATCAATTTCAATATTAATATTGCCTTTTTGCAATATTAATATTGCACAATTTCAATATTAATATTGCTTTTTTGCAATATTAATATTGCATAACTTCAATATTAATATTGCTTTTTTGCAATATTAATATTGCATACATTTCAATATTAATATTGCTTTTTTGCCCAAATGTTAATATTAATATTGCTGTTTCGATATACAAATATTGACAATATTTCAATACTTGTATTGCCATTTTGTAACATTAATATTGACATTCTTTTTGTATATTGCTTTTGGCATATTGATCCAGTAATGATATCATTTGTTATTTTGGTAGATGGTGGAAATTGCACATGGTATACCCAAGACGGAACATACGTACTGGCTGCATCAGTTTGCATGCAAAGTAATCAAACAGATGGCTGAGTGGGGCCCACTGCCTGACGTGGCTGCTTTTGGTTTAGAGCGTGAAGGAGGAGAAAGTAAAAAACAAGTGCACACCTCCCACGAGCCAGAGAAGACTTTCATAAACCGTTGGCAGCAAAAGGCAATAACGTCCTTTTCGGCTCCGGGAGAAGCTAGCAATGATATCAAAGAAAAGAGAGTCTTTGCTGACCTGGAGATCGCCCGATCCTACGGAGGGAGAGATGTAAACTTTGCACAGACTGGATACGAAGTGATTTGGCCCAGGAAGAAAAGATTTCTGAAACCTAAGGAAAGTGCGGAGGCGGTACGATTTGTCGCATCCTGCTGGGAAAAAATTCCGTTATGGCAGCATCTGTCTGCGCAGCCGCATTTTGAGAAGGAAGAGATGCTGCTGTGCAGGAAAGTCTGCATCAAAGGAGTGCAGATGTCTTGTATCACAAATGCAAGAGGACAACTGTTTGCAGGTGGAAACAGCTCATTGCTGATAATTTTTGTTGCCCGCTTTTCTCCGTATGTATGTTGCTTATGTTGCTTTTTACTAAAATTCAATATTTATGTTGCTTTTGTACAATATAAATATTGGTTGAATTTCAATATTTATATTGATTCACTGCAATGTAAATATTGAAGGTGTTGCAATATTAATATTGCTTGTTTGCGATATAAATATTGACTAAATGTCAATACTTATATTGCTTTTTTGAAATATAAATATTAACTTAATCTCAATCTAGATGCCTTTGAACTGGATTGCAGCACTGAAACAACTGTGGCATCTAAAATTTATGACTAAAGTTTGCAAAAACCAACTTTGACATTCCTGCTGCTGTGCTACTTGAAAGAGCAGTGCATGGTGGCACCAGTTCCGTTGCAAGCGCGGCGATGGTTTTTCATACAGGTGGATCAGACCCAGTACTTACCACGCAGCCTGCAGCAACAGCTGCAACAACAACAACAACATCAGCAACATTAACTACGACAACCGCAACAACCAGAGCAGCAACAACGACAACCGCAGCAACCACAGCACCAACAAGGACAACAACAACAACACCAACGACAGCAGCAGTTGCAAGTTGTAGATTTAGAGGAAACAGACGAAGAGGAAGAACAACAACATTAGCAACATCAACAAGGACAACCGCAACAACCACAGCAGCATGCGCAATTGGAAGTTGTAGATTTAGACGACACAGACGAAGAGGAAGAAAAAAGAACAAGTAAGAGGAGGACCCGCACGAGGTGAAGAAGAAGAAGAAGAAGAAGAAGAAGAAGAAGAACAAGAACAAGAACAAGAACAAGAACAAGAACAAGAACAAGAAGAACAAGAACAAGAAGATCAAGAAGAAGAACAAGAAGAAAAACAAGAAGAAGAAGAAGAAGAAGAAGAGGAAGAAGAAGTAGAAGAAGAAGAAGAAGAACCTGTCCTATCCCTTCGTGAATAAAATCAATATACATATTGAAAAAGTACAATATTAATATTAAAATTATGCAATATAAATAATGCAGTTTTACAATATAAATTGTTTTTAATATAAATATTGCAAATAAGCAATATAATTATTGCAATATTAATATTGCTTTTTGCAATCTTGATATTGCATACATTTCAATATCTACGACGAACCGCACGCACGCCACAAACCAGCTGAGGCCTTGCTTGCGCAGGACCGACCGTTTCGTGGCAAGTGTTTTGCTTGCAATGGAGCTCACCCAATCAAGAACTGCCGCATCTATTGTAGGCGGCCCGAGTGTGCTAGTAAGCACAAACATCTCGGTCGTGAATGTAAAGTTAGGGGGCGATCGCGATCAAAGAAGCAAGAAGCATCAGAAGATCACGAGGGAGGCTCCGGTTCGAACCAGTCGAACAACAAGAAGCAAGGTATTCGTCGTGGAAAGCCACAAGCTAACCTTGCTACAGCGCAGGAGCAAAGGGTCGATGTTGGGGAGCAAGACGCTTCGGACTACGACCAGCTCGACGACGCATGGGCGTGCATCGGCGTGGCCGAACACGAGCCTACCTAGACGGGACTTACCGGACTCTACGGATGGTCGAAGACCATCGCCTATGACTCCGACACCGATGAGATGGACGAGGAATACGTCGAGGACTACTACGGCGACCACAAGATTTCTGTGCCGGATGACGCGGACGATGAAGAAGAGGACGATGCAGAGCTAGCGGCCCTAATGAGTTCATTTGTCATTTGCGACCACGAACCGACATACATGACATCTGCCGAGTAAAAGCCGACTTGTTGTGCGTGGCAATTATCTTAAGACGATGGACGAAGAACTTCAATTGTGGGTCAACGAGTTTCAAGACGAACGTCGCGCATACTTAACCAACACACTCCTTGCTAGTTGGAACTCTCTTGGATGGGCGATGCTGCCCTACTGTGCACTAATGGTACGTGTGCCTTCGCTAACTGCCCACTCTTGCTGCAGAACCCGGACATGGTTACGGGGGAGTCCAACGACGAACTGGAGCCGCGAGACGACGACTATCGAAGTGACCCGGATCAGGACGATGATACGCAAGGTGATCATTCTAACTCTGCTGACGATGACAACGAACCACCAAGCGATGCTGTCAACCAATACCAGGGCACGTCATCTAAATATTCCGGATGTGGGACCGGCCCAGCACGTAAGAAACAAGTTGGCGACGCTACGGTCATGATGGCTTTCGAACAACGTGACATGGCGGCCATTGATGAGTTGCTTCAATCAGGTGAAGATGCCGAAGAGGCCGACCCACCGATAGTCAACATACACGTGGTGCCGACAGAAGCGAAATCGTCTTCGATTGTGCTTCGTCAGGGAAGCCTGATTGCGGAAGGGGTTGTCAATCCTCACACCGATTTTCTCTGTGATCCAACATGTAGGCCCAACATACTTCCATGGGAGTCGCTGACCATCGAGCAGAAGTTGGACGAGAATGACTTCAGGACTAAGCTCAACCTCTGGTGTTTTCTACCAAAAGTGTGTCGCAAGCTGAAGCTACCTCGAGGTTTCCCTGTTCCCCCAAGACATTGGCCTGCCAGCTGGAGGGCGGAAGCGCCGACGACATACGTTGTCCCTCGGGAGGAGCCCTGGTATCCAAACGAGGTACTTGTGAAGACGGTACCCAACTTACTTTGGCTTGACAAGTGGATGCGTGAAGAAAAACAGATCCCCGGTGACACCAGCGGACAACTGTTAGGCCCACCAGTGCCGGGTATACACACTCGCCATCGTGAGAAAGGGACCATTGGCTTCCCTGCTCGACTACTTGGCGAAGCGCAGGAGGCGTCATCGATGTCCCACCCTTCCTTGCCCGGTGCGGCTGCTTTTTGGGGAATTGATGTACACTGGGCGTTTAGGCACGCGGGTATCATCGAGATGGAATACTGGTCACTACGCTTCGGGTTCAACATCATCCTAAGGGATGGCAGGCAACCATCCCTATGTGCAAGTATTGTTCTACGCATCACACGTCTCCTATTATACCACCACTCATGCCCCACGCTAACCCGAGCCCGCCCCACTTCTGTGAGAACTGTGATAGGATCGAAACGCCACCAAACAGGCACAGGCGATGCAACAAATGTCGGTGGGTTTTCTACTGTTCCGCGCGTTGCGAACAAAAGGATGCAATCGCGCACTTATCATTCTGTGAGTTTGCACAGGATGAAAGCAACGAGAAATTGCGTTCGATCGTAGCGCAGCAAACGCTTCCGGCGTGTGGCATCGGTACTACTAATCTCGAGTTTGCATGGCTGGCTTACCAACACCTCCAACGTTACGAATTTACAGACTACGGCCCGAACGGAGCTACGAACTTGCAGTTGCCCCCAGTCTACAAAGAAGCTGAGCTTACGTCTGTGCACAGGCGGCTATCAGGTTTTCGCACGTACAATATGGGTACGGAGCCCGTGCTATTGTCAGTTTCACGCCGTTCGCTGGAACGATCCGGCTACGACCCATCTATGGTACATCGTGCCTTCTCTGCAACGCTAATTGATGATAAAGTCAACACCGTGAAAGAGAAGATCGATGCTACGTGCTTACTTGCCAGCGGTACGAGAAGGACATTGTCTATCCTGGACTCCGGGTGCAACCGCATACTTGCCCACCCCTCGATGCGACTCAAGAATCTGCATGTAGGGCCGACTACTCAGCTTGCTGGGATCAGTTCTCAACTGCTTAAGGTCGATCGTCGCGCTACTGCTTCATTTACCTTTGTCGATGGGCGAGGCGTGGCGAAAGAATTCACCATAGACGACGCCTTGGTCACTGGTCAGACGCCCTACAACATAATGTCGCCAGGGATATTGGATCACGACTACAAGTACAGCGTGGTGTTTCAAAATAATCAAGCACTGGTCCTCTCGAAAGTTTTGTTGATTGATACTGCTTCTGTGATTGGTCGTGCAAGGATGATGAGCAACAAACTGTATCGGTTGGACGACGCAGACGACTTACCGCTCGACGTGAATGCTCGCTTTGACCCGTCAGTCAATGAATCCGCAAAGGGTACCGTCGCGTTTTCTATCAACCCACGTGCGTCAAAATCTTCTCTACCGGCAATGACGTTACACAGAATGTCTGGGCATGGAAACGTCGAAGTAATGGAGCAATTGGCAAAGGCGATGGGCAGGACTGTGACAGGCGTCAACTGGCGTGAGAAGTTACCTCCACAGTGTCACCCCTGCCTACGTGCAAAGATAACTCGACTGCCCTTCTACAGCAACAATCAACACATTGACGCTGACTTCTTGCTAGGTGAATGTATTCACGTTGATTTTCGTGGACCTTGGCCTGTCAAGTCTTTACAGGGCAACTACTACAAGCTACTTGTCAAAGAGAAGTATGGATGGTGCTTCAACTGGTATTCACCTTCTCGTATTGCTAGTGGCTACCTGAAGGCTATTACAAGGTCTATTGCCTTCCTCAACACACAAACTGGCCGTAAGGTGAAGCAGATACGTACCGACGGGGAGTTTGTCTCCACTGCGTTGAAGGACTACTGCGCTGATAAGGGAATCATCCTTAAGCTAACTGCTCGTAATGAACCCACTTCCAACCCTATAGCAGAGAGAGATCATCGGACGAGTGGTTGACGTGCTACAGCGTTGCGGATTGATGCTAGTCTACCTGAATCGTTTTGGGAAGAGATGAACCAAGCGGAGTGGGCTATTCGTATGGTGTCTCCACTAACTCAAGGTCGCTACAAAGGTCGCTCCCCCTATGAAATCACACTCAGACGTACGTTCCCTACTGGTTTTCTACAACCCATTGGCTGCTTAGCGTTTGTGTGACTCAACGATGCTAAAAAGGACCAGACATGGCTATTCCTGGGGTTCTAACAGGCTACAACATCTTTTGCCGTCTCTATCGTGTTTTTTTTACAGGTGCACGTAAGTTTGTGGAAGTAGGCAATGTACGATTCGATCCTGAAGTGAAGGGCTACACTGCAAAGGTGAGGGAGACATCTTGGGGGAGAAACGAGGTCCCTTACGAACCTTCGACTCTACCACTGGACGGCAAAAATGGAAAAATGTCACGGGAACACCATGAAATTTTGGCTGATGACTCAGGCCCCAATTTTTGGCTGACACAGACGTTCCGTCTTTGGCTACGACTCCAACCGCGACCTCGTCACCGAGAAGACGACCTGTTGCGCGACGCAGTGGTATACCTGTTCGTGTTCGTCCTCATTTTGCGTCTGACAACAAGACAAGGGAAGATGCAAAGCCACTTTCACCTCGTGATATTTCTTCTGATCCATTTGACCCCAACAACATCATAGATGGTCCTCGTCTTCGTCGTGCTAGGCCATCCCACCATTCATCTCATCATGTTACATTGGCAGTTGACAACAGCTCAAACGTCGTGGACGGTGTTCCTACTTCGCTAAACGAGGACTATGGGTACGAATATAAGGGTCCAATGTGCTTGCTTACGCACACAATGCACTTCCCTGAAAAACAGAAGCGTTTGCACCCAGATGTTGTTGCTGCACGAAACAAAGAGGTACGTGGTCTCTACGACATAAAGTGTCTTGCATGGGCGACACGTGACCAGGCCAAGGAGCATGGGGTTACGCCGATCCATACTGGATTCGTCGACGCGGTCAAACACAATGAATCGACTGGTGAACGTGTTTATAAGTCACGTTTGGTTATGTTTGGGAACAGGATGAATGCGTACGAGCATTTCAGTCCCTACGAGACTTCGACACCGGTTGCTCATCACTTTGCTTTGTTACTGCTGTGTGCAATCATGGTGGCCCTGAACGCGTTCATAAAGCAGGTGGACTTCAGTCAAGCTTACACGCACGCTGACATGGGAGATGTCGTATTTGCAGTACCCCCCGACGATTTCAAGAAACCAGGTGATCCCTTTGCTATTTGGCGCGTCTTCAAAGCTCTCTATGGGTCGCCTCAGGCTGGGCGTCGATGGCATGATTACATCGCTAGGTTCCTTCGTTCGTGTGGCTACCGTCAATCTACAATTGACCCGTGCGTGTTCTTCTTGCCTAGCTCTGGTCCTGAGTTTCCTCCGGCGTTCACTACCATCGCTTCTGCTCTGCCTTGGGTATTGTTGCTGAAAACCGATGACATGTTGGTCTTTTGTTTTCTTTATTCCCAGTTTGAAGCCTTCAAGAAGCGATTAGAAAAGGGCAAGTTCAGGTTTAAGGACATGAACGATGTTCGTGTCTTCACCGGTCTGCAATTCAGGCGGTTCGACAACGGGTTGCTCATCCATCAACGTGCCTGTATACGAGGTCTTCTGCATGATCGTGGCTATGCCAACGCGAAACCTACGCCAACACCCGCTACTGTGCAGGAGCCTGCCCCCGTGCCTGCTACGTCTCCTCTTCGTTAATGGACCTTACCGAAGTTGATCGGTGAGCTTATTTGGCCGGCATCCATGACTCAGCCTCAGTTGTCGTTTGCATTTAACCGTTTATCCGTCTTTGGCCATCAAGCCCCCAGGCGTTGCTTACGCCATGGTTGGGCGGGTGTATTGCTACCTTCGTGAAGAGCGTGGCATCTTCTTTCCGGCAAACGTCGACATATCAACATTGGAACTTACCTCGTTCTCTGACTCTGACTTCGGGAATGATCGCTTTACGCGTAAGTCTCGCAATGAAGAAATTCATATGTTCACTGGACCAATTCATCGGAATTCACGAAGGCAAACTACGGTTGCCTTATCAAGGATGGATGCCGAAGTCATATCTCTGTCTCAAACAGCAAGAACTACGGTTTGCTGTACAAGGCTTTCTGCGCAAGCTAGGTGTGCCACCGACCACCATTCAGGCGGACAATCGGGGATCGATAATCGCTTCGACCAATGGACTTGGAGGACCTCGATCGCGGCATTTGGATATTAAGCATCATTACGTCGTTGAACAGGTTCGCGAAGGCAAAATTGCTGTCAAGTACGTACAGTCTAGTGACAACTTAGCGGACATTTTTACAAAGCCTTACCAACCCCGCAGTTCCGATACCTTGTTGATCAGTTCACGGTTTTACTTCGCACTACCTGGGAGATGATGAGGATTCCATGCCGATGTTGGACAACCCTGCCCCTGATGCGGCGAAGCAGAAAAAGGACTGACACTCTCATTATGAGACGAAATTCAGCCCCTCATGGTGCGATCTTCGGCTGTTTGTTCCTTCTTTGGCGATCGATCTGTGACTTCGACTTTCCTACGCTGATCGCATATTACGTTGCCCACACTCTACTGCTGAGTTTGCTTGGCATTACTACTTATCTTTCCGCTTCTCCAAGGAGGCTTCCTTCGTTTTGTTTGAGATCAAGGACCTTTCCTCCGTGTCAGACTTGATTTAGTTTTAGTTACATTATTGAAAGTTACCAACGGATTCTCTTTTACTTCATTATATTTTATATTTACATTTTATACTTTTTCGTTATTTTCTTTTACCTCCTATATTTTCTTACTTCGTTTCAGTATTTACTGACATTGACATCAGGGGCGGTATTGGGCAATTATATTATCACCGTTACTTTCTCATTTGCCTTTATGATTTCAATGTCCGTAACGGTTTTTCCTCATTTCACCGTTTCCATTTTTGCTTTCACATTTCCTTTATTTCGCATATCTTTTATTCAGAATTTTCTCCGATCTTGCTCTCGCATTCGGAACATACATCCGGTTACAGTTACTGTATTTCTTCAGTCATTATCACTGTAACCGTATCGGCTTCTGCCTATCTGGCCTTCTTTACTTTCTGGTCTTCTTTTCTTAGTTGCGAGGTGTTACAAGTTCATTCCCATTAAATCTGTTTTGGTAAAAGTACCAAGTCGTTTCAAGTATTAATACTCTGTCAGGTTTAATAAGCTACTGCAAAACAGCGTCATGGATACTACAGGAATTGACGAGGTCGGGTATTGAGTCCTGTTCCATCTTTTCGCGAAAGCGAGGCGAGCACTTAATGCAACACATGCTGCCAGGGACGACGCATGTATGACCTACCGTCGCATTGTATATGTTCTGCCACGTAACTGCAGACAAGAATTCTCCGAAAGCAGTGCGTAATTCGACCGAATACACCTTTTCGGCCCTCAAAGGATGTCCCACTTGACAATTCACCGCAGCAATGTTTACAGGAGTCAAGCTGCAGTCCCTGGAGCACCTATCACCCGGATCCAACATATTAATATTGCAAACAAGCAATATTAATATTGCAGTGTATGCAATATTAACATTGCACAAAAGCAATATTAGTATTGACATTTATGCAATACTAATATTGCAAAAAAGCAATATTAATATTGAAATCTGATACAATATTAATATTGCAAAAAGTCAATACAAATATTGCGATTTAGTCAATATTTATATTGCCAAAAAAGCAATATAAAGATTGATATTTAGCTAATATTTATATTGAACGTAGCAATATTTCTATATATGGAGACAGTGCGAAACAGGTGACCTCTGATAGGTAGTAACCTGAGGAAGAGATGGTTGAATGAGGTTCATCAGCTTATACCACGTGCTGGCTTGGAAATCGGGAAGGACGAACTGACACAGAAAATTTTAAAATACTTCCATCAGCGAGTAGGGTGCACGGTGAACTGTCATGATCTCCACCAAAGCTACTGCTACATGCGCGATTGTGGCTTGTTGGGAATTTACAGCCCATCCTTGCAGAAAAGGTCTTTTCAAGATATCAATGATTGCAGCTTTTGTCCTGAAATTCCAGGGCCTGCCTTCTTCAGAGTCACTGGAAGGCGGGGAACGTGCTTCCTCCTCTGAGTCACTACTCGAAGAAGGCGATTCAGACGAAAATGAGCTTGAACTCGAAACAGAAGCAGAAGCAGAAGAAGAAGAAGAAGAAGAAGAAGAAGAGGTTCTGAATAGACTAAGTCTAGCACGCTTGGGATGTGGACCTCTCCCTTCGTTGCCCTGCCGTCCCTGCCGCTGCCTCGGCTGCAACGCACCAACACAGAAACCAAATTTGTTGATATGCGTGTTCCTGGAAACATTAAAACAGATTAAAATATTGATGATGTATGTATGTGTACGTATGTATGTATGTATATATGTTGAGAGACGTTGACGTATGTATGTATTAAAACAGATGAAAAGAAACATTGAAACAGATAAAAATATCAATGATATATTTATATTGCAAAAAAGCAATTTAGATATTAACATGTATGCAATATTTAAATTTGCAAAAGAGCAAATATTAATATTGCCAGAAAGCAGTATTAATATTGACATGTATGCAATATTAATATTGCAAAAAAGCAATATCAATATTAAAATTATGCAATATTAATACTGCCAAAAAGCAATATTAATATTGAAATTGATGCAATATTAATATTGCCAAAAAGAAATATTAATATTGAAATGTATGCAATATTAGTATTGCAAAAAAGCAATATTAATATTGAACTTATGAAATATTAATATTGCCAAAAAGCAATATTAATAATAAATATTGAAATGTATGCAATATTAATATTGCAAAAAAGAAATATTAACATTGAAATTATGCAATATTAATATTGCCAAAACGCAATATTAATATTGAAATGTATGCAATATTAATATTGAAAATGTTGACATTGATACAATATTAATATTGCTAAACAGCACTATTAATATTGAAATTGATGCAATATTAATATTGCCAAAAAGCAATATCAACTAGGTTTCTTCTTCTTCTTTTCTTCTTCGTGTGTGCGCAATATTAATATTGCCAAAAAGCAATATTAATATTGAAGAAGAAGAAGAAGAAGAAGAAGAAGAAGAAGGAGAAGAAGAAGAAGAAGAGAGAGAGAGAGAGGCAAGGTTGTGGGCACACCTTAGAATAGTAGTCGTTATATAAAGTGTGCCCAAAACCTTCCAACAACCGGTGCAGCAGAGAGAGAGAGATTGCGCGCAATATTAATTTGCCAAAAAGCAATTGGTGCTCCTTGTGCAGGGGTGGGGGGCACCCCCCCCCTTTCCT
>WBZZ01002642.1:97500-112500 GCA_019918135.1 Paulinella micropora | reverse complement strand
TGTTTGCATTGATAGTTTCCAATATGTATATTGACATTGTGCACTATTTGCATTGATATTCTGCAATATTCATATTGATATTTTGCAATATTTGTTTTGCTGTGTTTCAATGTTTGTATTGATACTTTGCAATATTTACATTAACATTGTGCAATATTTGTACTGATATTTTGCAATATTTATATTGCTATGTTTCAATGTTTGTATTCATAGTTTGCAATATGTATATTGACATTGTGCAATATTTGTATTGATATTATTCAATATTCGTATTGATATTTGGCAATATTTGTATTGCTATGTTTCAATGTTTGTATTGACTTTGCAATAATTATATTAACATTGCGCAATATTTGTATTGATATTTATACTGATATTATGCAATATTTATATTGCTATGTTTCAATATTTGTATTGATAGGTTCCAATATTTATATTGATATTTTGCAAAATTAGTATTGATATTCTGCAATATTTATATTGCTATCATTATTGCAGTCTAACAAAACTCTTTGTTTTCTCTACAGCATTCGCCGACTGGACTAGGGAGGGGAAGAAGAACCCCAATTCCCCGGCTGCGAGAGCCTACAACCTGATCTACACTGTCCTGAGCCAGCATTTCATGCTTGTCGGACCACGCCTCTTTGCGCAGCAAATGAAGGCCAGATTCAAGTATGTAAAGTTAAGAATCGCGAAGCTGCAGAGGGAGCAGCGCAAGAGCAAACATGCAGACCAAGGCTCCTCCAGTAGCGATTCAGAGTCCAGCTCCTCCAGCGAAGAATCTTCTTCAGACTCCGATTCTGTTTCAGATGATGACGAGTCGTCGAAGAAGAAGAAGGCGAAGAAGAAGGCGAAGAAGGAGAAGAAGAAGGCGAAGAAGAAGGAGAAGGAAGAGTTGCGCGCCATCCTTGTCCTAGAAATCCTCCAAAGCAGTCCTCGTTGATGATGATAATGAAGATCAGCCAGATCAGAAGAAGACCCCCAAACCTGCAGGCCCAATCTATCTCTCTCTCTCCACTTCCATTGTTGGGTGTCAACCCTCGTCTGAAATTATGCAATATTAATATTGAAATTATGCAATATTAATATTGCAAAAAAGCAATATTAATATTTCAAATAAGCAATTTTAATATTGAAATATTGAAATTGATGCAATATTAATATTGCTTTTTTGCAATATTAGTATTGACAATATTGAAATTGATGCAATATTAATATTGAACAAAAGCAATACTAAAATTGAAAATATTGAAATTGATGCAATATTAATATTGCTCTTTTGAAATATCAATATCCTCCGTGATTTGTCTATTTTGGCAAATTAATGGGCCCTACCTAGACACAAAAAAACCGACAACAAAAAGAAGGTGGCGGGGAGGGGAGGGACCGAAAAATGCAAAATTAAACGGAAAGAGCTTGCTAGCTTGGTTTTTTTTGTGTGCGTCTTGAACGCGGTGGGGTCAGGATAGGTTTTTGTTTTGGGATTCAGAGCAACAAATCCAGTGTGTCGGCGCGCGCGGCCGAACCGCTGAGCTGAGCGACCTGTTGTCTTTTTTTTTCTTGGTTTTTTTTTTCCTGACTGTCAGGTAAAAAAAAAAGAGGACTGACAGTGGCTTCTCTTTTTTTGCGGGTGTGAAGTGGGGAAGGGAGGAGGTGTGCCTGTCGGATTATAGGAGAAACGGAAAGGAGAGGGCAGGGGGGGGGGGGCCGCGCGGACCCAAAGAAAGCAGTGCGACTGTCCTGTGATGATAATCTTAGGTAGGCGGGGGGGGGGGGGGCGGCCTCCCCGGACGGAGAGAAAGAGAGAAAAAAAAAAGGGGGGGGGGGTTGCGGGCCCTCTGCCCTTTCTCACAGGCTGTCTTCGCAACTGCGGTTGGGCCCGAGTGTGAGCCGTGGCTGAGCAGGCAACAGACGCTGGAGCTGCTGGACATGCTGGCGGACTCGACGGAGCTGGGCGCCTGCTCGTACGGCACTGTGTTCGGCCAGCAGGGGTGCGGCATCGCGGTCAAGCTGACGTTCGACCCCGACGGGGAGCAGGAGAAGGGCCTGAGAATCGGCGCACAGCACGGCATCGGCTGCCAGCTGCTGTCCAAGCTGGGCCTGAACGCTGCGACGTTGTTCAGCTACAACTGTCCGCGGGAGGACCTGCGGGCGGCGATCGCGCGCACATGCACTCACTTCAGGCGCGCCAGCGACGATCTCGCCCGTTGGAACGGCTGGTACTGGAGCGGCTGGATACCGATCTGCAAAAGTTTCTGGAGGCCCTCATGCCGGCTGAAAAGCGCGGACTTGTGCACACAGGTGCTGGAGCCCGTCCTTGGCAGTCTCAGGGCCTTGAGCAAGCTGGTGTGTTTCTTCCACGACGCCAAACCCCCAACATCCTGCTAGACCTGAATAAAAATAACGTCGTCTACAGGGTGCTGCTGGGCGACCTGGACATGGGCTGCCTGTCAGAGCTGAAGCCGGGCCCTTACTATGGGGACGCGCTAGTAGCCTACGTGGCGTCGGTCAGCCCCGACGCGCTGACGGCGGCAACGTCCCAGCTGAGAGGCTGGGACGCAAACAGGTTCTGGCCTTCCACCTGGCGCCTGGCGCTCGGCTTCTTCATCGAGGGGCTTGGCAGTGACAGCGGGCGCTACTGGCGTCTTTACGCGCTGTCGCAGTTGAGCCTACCGGAGAAGGCCATCCTGCGCGAGGTGGCGCGCGAGCCAGAACACAGTTTTACAGGAACGGACCCCGGCAGGCTTCGCGGCGTGCTCAAGATGAACAGGTCCGAACAGGAGCAGGAGCTGCTTTCGCACTTTTTCGGCGACACCAAGAAGCACGTGCGGACATTGCATGAGGCCCTGCGCCTGCGCGGCCCCAGGCACCTCACGCTTTGCGTGCTACGCTGGCTGGCGTTGCGCCGGCGCGACCCCGTGGACAAGTCGGTCAGAGTGCTGCGGTGGGCGCTCGGGACCGCGCGTTGTAACCGGGTGCTGTATGCGGTAGTGGCCGCGCGCCTAGCAGGCTTGACTGACTGGCCCCTCCCCACGACACAGTGACTTTACAGTGCGCTGTCGTTTTCTCTCTCTCTCTCTCTCTCTCTCTCTCTCTCTCTCTCTCTCTCTTTAGGTACCGGCCGCCTGTCTTTCCCCAGACCCCCGGCCCCCTACCCCACCTCCTCCCCTCTTCAAAATCCCAAATCCGTGCACTCTTTCTCCCCCTCCTCCTCACCATCCGTCCATTTTCTCTCTCCCCCCCCCCCCCGTCCAAAGTCTCTCCTTCCCGTGCTCTATCCTGCTATCCTGCACCAAGACAAAAAAGAGTGGTCAGAGTTGGTGGGGGGGAAGCGTTCCTGTTTTTTCTATTTTTATTATTATTAATAAACAAGATTGTACTAGTAAAAATACAAGGCTTCAACGATTAAACAGGCCAGGGCGGGAGGAAAGAAGAGCGGGTAGGAACAAAAATGGCTGCAAAAGCACCAGACGGAGCAGATGAGGTCATAAAGTTCGCAAAAAACTATCGCAGGCTGCATGCTCGTTCCGCCGCCTGCAAATCCTCCAAGTGCATCGTTCTTTCCGAAATCAAAAAGACTCTGACGATATGTACGAACCTGTTAAGACCCTTGATTTTATTTACAACAACTGGACAAAGGTCGCGAAGCTTTACATCCTGAACTTTGCGCTGGTCGAAAAGGATCCGTACCCGCCTTGGTACACGGCCCTGGCCACGATTTTTAGCTACTTCGATTGTCCGTGCCCCGTCAACACAGGTGATATGTCGTACGTCGGTAATTTAACGGGGATGGCACAAGACCCCAAGAGAGTCCGCAACCTAAAAGTACTCGGTATTAACGTACGTGTTTTTCATGACACTTCGAGCACAAAAGGCACCGTGTTCGGCCTCGTGAAAGACGTCCTGAAGAATAATGCCAAGGCTCGGCAATATCTGAATGACGCCCTTTACCAAACTAAAGACATCAGGAAAAACATGCTTCTGGAGGCGGGAAGTTGTAGCCCACAAATCCGGGCACTGTTCCAGGTCGACGCCAAAGAGCAGAAAAGCAGCGTCGACGCCCCGTGGTCCTTGGTTATGCAAACGCTGGTACAAAAGTTACTCGCGCGCCCGACCGGCTCGAAAAGCTCTAGGTACGGTTTCGTGAGATTTTTTGTTGTTGTTTTTTTAAAATGTCCTCGCACCTTCGCTTTTTGTTTTTGTTCCCCTTCACGCTGCTGCCGTGTGTTTGTGCAGAACGACAAAGAGCCTAGCGCCGCCGAGGCAGCGCGGCCTCCGGGGAAGCCTCAATTCGTGCTACATCCGCGCGCTGATGCAGTGCCTGCGCTGCGTTTTTGGTACGAGTGTTGTTCCTGGAGACAGAAGAACGTGCAAGCTTCAAGATTGCGTGGCCTGTGCCATTTCGAAATTGAGCGATTATATCCAGGGCAGCAAGAAGGTAGTTGCAGAGGACGACGGTTTTTTCAAGTGCCTAGAAGAGGCATCTCGGCACCAACGTAACCCCGATGACCCGGAGCAAGCCTTGCTGTTCATCTGGCAAAAGATGCAAGAGCAATTAAAAGGCAATACCAGAAATCATGCTTCAATGCAGAAATCGGAGCAACTCTGGTTTCGTGATTTCATCTTTTATGAATGTAAAGATTGTGGAACACTACTTCCCAAAACAGTTGACAGTTGGCCGGCCCTGACTGGCGAAGACGCGCACTGCGGCCCTCTCAGCGTAGTGTACCAAGGAAGAGGACAGGACCTAAAAGAACTTTTCACGCAACTTGTGTCTACGAAAAGTATGCAAAAAAAAAAAAACCAGGCACCAGTGCGGCACAACGACTATGACGACAAATCGCCTTGCACATGCATAGTAGATGTCGGGAAAGGTATGCTCTGCCCAAGAGACCAAAGCACCGCGAAATACGTGATGGTCTGGTTTGCTCCCTACCCAGGCAGGAAACGCATTAACCCTCCACTCACAGAGGAGGAATTCACGGTCACGTACGCTTTTGGCAAAGAGAATAATCCAGCAGCGATAGAAGATATCACGTTTCGGGTTCTAGCTATCCTGGTGCATCATGGCGACCTCCAAGGCGGCCATTACACTGCGCTCCGCAGGAAAAATGACGATAGTACCTGGTGGAAGGCTAATGATACCGTAGTTACAAAAGTCGAGAACTTTGAGGAGGTACTGAATTTGGCGGCAGGACGGGGCTCATGGGTGCGGATGGTCATCTTGGAGAAGGTGAAGCCCCAAAAAAAGCACCCTCTCTCCAAACAAAATAAAATTTAAAAAAAAGGAGGGGGGGGGGAAATGAGAACCCTGCCCCCCCCCCTTCCCGCCACTGTTGCTGTCTTTCTGAAGAGGAAACAAAACAAAAAAGCACGCCCAAAACCACAACCATTCTCTTCCGCTATGTTTTTTTTTCTGTCTGTCTATTTTCTTTTGTTGTAGATTTTGCAAAGGCATAAAGGGTGGGTGCTGTCTGGTGCATTTCAAAAACAAGACAGAATCACCCTCCCCCCCTACCCCTCCCGCCCGCCCCCCCCCCCAAAACCAAAGAGAGAGAGAAAATATATTTAAAAAATTTGCGGCCAAATCTCCCTTTCATGTTAGTGCTTTTCCGTGCGTGCCTGGCCTCCTCCGACGGGTCGCACGTGGCAGTCATCAAGGACTACTGTCAGAGCCAGCACAACCTGTCGCACAACCTCGCGTTGCTGCCGCACCGGCGCGCCACGGAGTTCTCGGTTCAGCCCTTTGTTAGCTTCCCGGACTGCGGCTTCGTCCGGCTCGTGGGCGCTCTCACACGGGAGTACAACCGGGAGAAACTACAGTGGCACTACTTCGGACCAAAAATGCGCGCGGCCCGGGAGGTGTCGTATGACGGCTTCACGTTTATCAGGAGCCGCGTGTGGCTGCGGCGGCGGGGTTGGGAGCGCACCACCCCGGGCTTTGAGGTCCAGTGCCGGGGGCCCTCGGCCTGTAATCTTAACTACACACCAGTGGTTGTGTGCACCACGGGCTACGCCACCGTGAGCACCTTGGGCATCAGTGCTCTCATCTTTCTAGCCACCGGTGTGGCGTTGGTGCTGCTGTTTGGCGCCTGTAGTGCCAAGGCTAGGGTTGCGAGGCGGGTCTGTGCTTGGCACTTGCCCGCTATGTGCCTAGGCTCCGTTTCGACCATACTAGCCATTGTGGCAATAACACTGTGGGCCCAGAACGACGTGGTGTACAGACTGTAGCTTCTCTCTCTCCCTCTCAAATGTAACGGCCCCTGCTTTTTTAAAAGAAAAAGAAAAGTTCTTTTTATTGCTTAGCATGCTTTTTTTTTGTTCTCTTGGCTCTGAAAAAATAAAATCTTTTTTGTTGTTGCATCGAGCGCTTTTTGGTAAAAGGCAGAGAGAGTCAATGTCGGTCTATGTTGGCCCAAAACTCAGCTATGCGCACTATGGCCACCACAAATTGTTCCACGTCCTTGGCCTTCGGCTCGTTGTTACGCGCCTGTTCCATTACGTCTTGTAGGTTCATAACTCTGTAGATTCCTGGAAAAAAAAACATCTTGGACGACGAGACACGACCCCGTAAATTTAGGCAGCCATGACTGCGCCAAGCCTGTTTAGGTAGTGCGCGGCCGTGGTGCATGCCCCGTACGCAAACTCAGTTTTCTTGTCTCCACACGACATAACAACGTCATACCACCATTGGGCACAACGTGTGAGGGCATTCTGGTGTTTGTGGTGGATGTTGTGAATGCGTTGGATCAGATGTAGAGTAACAGCTCGTGGCAGCGTTTTCAGGCTGTTGGCAAGCATGCTGACCAGGTTCGAAAAGTTTATAAAAGTTCGTCGTGCTTCTTCTGGAAATCTGGCTTCGGGCTGGATACGGAGGCAATAAAACGGCTCCGCGTCCAGCAGCATGAGATGCTGGTCAGAGAGACGGTACGCCACGTTTGCGGGCTTGAAGTCTGCAAATTCTAACCCCGCGTTGGCCAGAAGCCCTAGCAGTTTGTCGAGGAAGACAATGATCTTTTTGTTTAAACCAGCCACTGGTACCTTTTTTTTTTCAGAATGTGCTGCAAGTCAACATGGTCACCAGTGTCATTACCAACAATATAATCCATGATGACATAGACGTTTGCCCCGGCCTTGTCTGTGGCCAAGCGTTCCTTTGTATCTATTTCTTCGGAGTCACCGTACACCTGCAGGCAGCCGTAAATCTTGGGCGCCATTTCGCCATTCCTGAACAAGTAGGACTGCAACTGGATGAAATCGACTAGGTCGCCTAGCAAAGGGTTTTTCAGGTTGGCGGGCTTGTCGCGCTCAGCCAGCCTCTTCAGCACTACCTTTTGATCTTTCAACAGCAGAACGTGATTGCCTTTTGTTAATTTTTTTGGTTTATAAAGTTGATACAAATCGCGCCGCCGAATGGCCAGGAAAAGGAGGCCTCGGGAAAGGCTTGCTTGAGCTGCCGTTCCAAGAAATTGCAGCCGCGCTGCTTTTTTGTCAGAGCTACTAAATGGTCCGGCCGAGGCTGCTTGCCAGGCTGCTTGTTGTTGTTGATGACATAGTAAGCAAAGGGCCGCCAGCGCAGGACCCTGCATTGCAGCTTCCTCGGGTCTAGGTTGGGTTTTTGCATTAGAGTTCGACACTGTGTGCACAGGAAGGCGTGTTGCAGGCCAAATTTCTCAATAAGCGTCGCCCGGTTCTGGGCTACCGTGACAACTTTGCCATCACCGCTCATTTTAGAGAATAGGGCGGGGGGCAAGAACACAGCAGACAAAACAAAAAAAAAGGGGGGGGGGGAATGGAGGGAAAACGATGGGGAGCGGGAGAGAGCTAGAGAGGGCGGCGGAACTGAAGGACACAATTGGTTTAGAAAAAACCAGAGAGCGGAAGGGGCAGAGAAGAAAAAAGGAGCAAAAGACTACGACGTGGCTTTTGGTCCACCCCGAGACAATCGACCCCGGTGCCCCATTCCCCCGCTCCCCATCCAATTCCCCCACCCCCCCCCCCCCCCCTTACGCTCTAATCATGGCTCCAAAACTTATTTCGGTGTGGGGATAAGGGTAGGGCGCGGCGATTGGCAATGAAAAGTAGTTTCCTTTGCCACTTAACCCCACCCCCTCCCCTTCCACCATCTCCCGCGCCCTTCTCCTCCCCCCCCCCCACCCACATTTCCCTCTCCTCTGTTTTCTGGCCGGTAGTGCGCGGCCGGCCCCCCCCGCCCGCGTCCCTAACCCCAACAACAACGGAAACAGAAAGAAAGCAAAGGAGAAGTAGGAGGATCTGGATGGGGAAAGAGGGGGGGGGAGAGGAATTGGCGAGAATAGGTGTGAGGAAGGGAGCTAGCAGAGAAAGGAAGGTGAGTGCCATTTTACTTCTTGCCCGCGTTGACGTTTGCGCGCCCCCCCCCCCCCTCCCCATCCCGTTTCCCCCCGCACCCTCCCTGTTTACCCCGCCCGTTTCCCCCGGCCTTGCTCTTTTTGTTTTGTTTTTTTGCTAGTCCACCGAGAGATGCCCCGACGACGCAAGCTGAGCCGTGTCCAGGAGGAGGCGGTCGAGTACTGCGTCTTGCACCGCCGAGTGTTGCTGGCGCTGGCCCCGGGCACGGGAAAGACCGCGATCGCTCTGACGGCGCTGAGCCGCACACGCCAGGAGAGTTTGCCGCCCTGATCCTGAGCCCCACCAGTAACTGCAGCCACTAGATTAAGGAAGCAGAGCGTTGGCTGGGCATGCGGCACCGGCCCGAGGCGTACCAGAGCCAGGCAGAATTACCAGCGGAGCAGACCACACACCTGTGCCTGATCGGCAGCGGCCAACAAAGGTTCCCCGTGCCCGGGGCGCTGATCTACGTGATGTCGTACCAGATGGCGCTGAGCCTGCACAAGCAAGGCAGGCTGCAGGGCACTGGCCTGCGCGCGGCCATCCTGGACGAAAGCCATGTGCTGACCAACATGCGTTCGCAGACGACCGTGATGGCACACAGCCTGTTCAACCAGGCGCTCGCGCCGATGTGTCTGTGCCTGACGGGGACGCCGGCCAACCGCACGGTGCGGCTATGGCCGCAACTGATGCTGCTGTGCCTCGACAGGCTGCGCGCGCGGGGGCTGACGTACAGCCAGCTTGTGCTGCGGTACTGTGCAGGGCGCCAGGTGCAGCGCGGCTACGACCGCGCGGCGCGCAAACCCCTGTTCGTGCTGGACGCTGCTGACAGCTCTAACCTAGCGGAGCTGTGCGACCTGCTGGCCAAGTTCTGTCTGTTTACCAGGGAGGCCTCGAGCGCCGAAGAAGGCGAGCTGGTGCCGGCCAATGGCGTGGCCGCCGGCGCCCAAGAAATCACGTACGAGCGCCGGGTGGTCATCCTGAAGCCACCGCCCGCGGACGCGGAGAGGCTGGACGCGCTGTGGAGGCACGACGTCAGCAGCCTGCCGAGCCTGGAGGCGCAGCTGGGCGCCCAAGAGGTGGTCGACGTGAAGGAGGCGGAGGTGGTGCTGTCGTCGTACGGCGGCCTGCCGCTGGAGCTGCCGCTGGAGCTGCCGCCCCACGCCGCGGCGCCGCCGCCGCCCAAACGGCGGCGTTTCCAGCGGCAGGCCGCGCAGCCCGAGCTCTCGAGGCTGCTAGTGTTCCGCTGCTACGACGAGTCCAAGAAGGTCAAGCAGCGGCTGTCGAAGGAGTTCTTTGAGCGCGAGGTCGGGCCCCTGCTGCGGGACAAGGGCGCGGGCCACAAGGTACTGCTGTTCTGCGAGAACCAGGATACGTGGGAGCTGCTGCAGCAGTGGCTGGCGGCCGTTTGGTCGCACAAGCGCCGGCCGCACAAGTACTTCGTAGCCATTAACGGCACCACGCCGCAGGCCAAGCGCGCAGAACTGGTGGCGCGCTTCCAGGACGACGGCCGCTGCCGGGCGGCGGTGCTGAGCATCCGCGCGGCCGGGCAGGGCCTGAACCTGCAGGCGGCCAACCACGTGTTTTTCTTCCAGCTGACGTGGTCCGGCGGCGACCTGCTGCAGGCCGAGCGCAGGGCATGCCGCAAGGGGCAGAAACGGCACGCCCGGATCTGCATCCTGTTGCTGGACACTTTTATAGAACGCAGGCAGTGGGCCCTGAACATGGAGAAAGTCACGAACCAGACCACGTTCCTGCGCCAGCCGGCCGTAGCGAACCAGCTGCAGACCGCCGACCACGAGTTTTTTGTTGACCGCAAGCGCAACGTTTCTCTCTTTCTGTTTGTGCTTCCTGTCAGACAGATGTTTTCTGGTTTTTTTTCCTGCTCCTTTTGCCGGGGGCGGGGGGGGGGGGGGGGGAGGGAGGCACGGCGAAACTTTTTTTTTTCTTCTCTTTAAAAAAAGGATTCCTCCCCTGCCTTTTTTTTTGCTTCTCTTTTTTTGCGTCGAAAGTGTTATACTTGTTGCTCCCGGCTGAGGGTCTAAATTAATAAAAGAAGAATGAGCGATGGTAAAACAGCGACAGCAGCCAGCTTGCAGGCCACTGCCGTACGTCAAAAGTTGGCTGAGGGGCTCGGGCTGCAGCAGGAGAAGGCATGCTGTCCTGCATGTGGCCTCGCAAAACAGGGCTCGCCGAGCCTCCGGCAGTTCCACCATAATGTGCTGCGCTGGCAGCCCTTTACACGGCGCTCGGGAGATGTCCACGGTTGCCTGCTAGACAGCCTGGCAGCCATGGTGACCGCAGAGACAAGCGTGTTAGAAAGCGCGTTTGCACAGGCCTTGCCGCAAGGAATCCCTCAGTACACACTATCCCAAACTCAACGACAAGAGTTCTAAAACCTGCACTAAAGCAGGGTCTAAGAGTTTTGGAAAACCTGCTTTTCAAGCAAGTTAAAAGTAGTTGCAACCTCCAAACAGATTGGCCCGGTGCGTCCACGGATTACGATTGCAAGGTAGTAGACAACATGCAGTTGCAGTATTGCTTAGCCCAGTACGAATTAGCTCCCATGGTTTACGGCTACGTGACCACAGATGATACTAGCATGCCAGACAGTAAGTAGCGATTATGGACACGGATCGTGTTCGACAGGATACGAGGTGGATGGCAATTAGAGCTATGTGGGAATTACAATATCGTTGGTATAGCAATGACGAAGGTTTGTGGAAGGTGTTTGCCATGACGGAGGAAGCACAGTACCAATACAGTTTCATGGCTGTGTTGACGAAAGTACAGGGGAAATGGACGGCGGAGAGAATGCATACGGCATGGGCACGTGCCAAGGGGAAGGTGGAACACGCGAAGAAGTGGGTGAAGGTTTTGAAGGACAGGGGGGAGGAGAGCTGGAGAATGTTTGTGGGACCGCTACGGATCAGGAGTATCATAGAAAGGGTGGAGAAAACCACACCTGACAAGGATTGGGACAGTCACGAAACGCGGGCATGGATTGAGACTTTAGAAAAGGAGCGGAGGCAACAGAAACGGGAAGAGAAGGAACGGAATAACGCAATGAACGACCAGGACGAGGCATCTGACAGGGAGGTAGAGAAGAAGGAAGGGGTATCGGGGAAGGAAGAGGGGATCGAGAAGCTGGAGACGGGAGCGGAAGTAGTGGAGTGGATGCAAGGCCTCTCTAAGGAGATGTGGGACGAATGTATGCGGGAAGAAATATAGAGAAGTGGAGGGGAAGGGGAAAGGGGCAGAGAGTAAATACAGATAAGGGTGGCCTTACAGAAAACAAAACAAAAAGGAAAACAAACGGGGATATAACGATGGAACAAGACAGGAACGGGAGACACGGACTTGGGGACCAGGCGAGGATATAAAATAAGCAGATATAATAATACCACGGGAACATGTATATTTGAGGATCACGGTTTCAATCATAACATATTTTATACTTTAGAATAGGCACAACCTGGGGCACCGGAGTTCAGAGACGACGAGGACGTGGGATGGATAGGACCGACCATTCGCGCGATACCGTTTACACCGGCGAGCCGACGGGAGGACCCAATGCGGTACACGGAGGCTAAGGCGGAGGCACTGCCGGCGGCATCGGATCCGACGTATGCGAGGAACCCACCAACTATGTTGCAATTCTTCCACGAACTGATGCAACGTACGCCGGAGATGGCACCGGAGATATACAGGCAGTTGTCGACGAAAAACTACAAGGTGTGGACAAAAAGGGACGAAGGAGGGGGCATATACAGCGAGGTGGACCAGTGGCCGACGTGGATGTGGCCCAAGGGAAAACCTACATATGATGATGATGGTGGACCTGATCCATTTGGCGGAAGCGCTGTACATAGGGGTTGGGTTTTACCGGGACAAAGTGAGTAAAACGAAGCTGCCCAATTTCGTGATGAATCGGATGTTGGAGGAGGGGGTATATATATCAAACGGGGACATCAAGTCGTTGTGTCTGGCAGCGGGGGCGCAGAGACGGGAGTTACAACAAGCGGCCGCAAAGATGGCGGATGCGATAACGAGGTGGTACGCGGCGTTTTCCAGGAACCCGGCGGAGGAACTGGCGGATCTGATACAGAATTGCCATACGGGTTGGGCACGGAGCATTAGAGGGTTGGCCGGCAAGGCGTATGACGCCAAGCGGGAATATATGGCGGGGCCGACTGACGTGGGGGCAAACATGGAGAAGAGGGATGCATCACTGTACAAGTTGTTGGAAGAGGCAGCGGCGTTGAACGATGCGGCGACGGATGCAGAAAAGGAGGCAAAACGGAAGGAACTCCGGCAATGGGTCTTTGGTTTGTCCATGCTCCTTCCACTTCAGGTCGTCGGTGATAACCACTCCCAGGTACTTGTACTGACTGGTGACACAAAGCTTCTGGCCGCGAAACCACACCACGGGCTCACCTCGCTCCCTGATACTTGGTCGTTTCGCCTTGCTCGACGTGTAAATGGGCATGATTTCCGTCTTGCCGGGCTTCAAGTTGACTTCCAGCCGGTAATCTTCCGCGAACTTGGCCACAACATTGACCATCTTCTGGAGCTCGGTGCGACTGTGAGCGATGAGGGCCACGTCGTCCGCGTATAGAAGTGCCTTGATGTCGTTCAGTCGCTTCACATCCGTGATCTTGAGGGCACTCGCCAGCCGATCACACAGCTCATCCATAAAGACGTTGAAGAGTGTGGGAGAGAGAGGGGACCCCTGTTGGACGCCTACACCCTCCAGTACTTCGGGGGTGAGTGCTCCATCAACTAGCACTTGCGACGAAGTCTGCTCGTAGCACCTCTGCGTAGCGTGCGCCAGAACTTGCCCCTTACACCCAGCTTCCAGAGCCTCTCAAATAGGCCATCTCTCCAAACAGACGGGAAAGCCTTGCGTAGATCGACGAACAGGACATACGACTCCCACTTCTGCTGCTGACGCCCCTTCAACCTCTGCCAAAGGGTAAAGACCTGATCCGTAGTGCGACGCCCCGGGCGGAAGCCTCCCTGCTCTGGACGTAGCTTATCCGGGCCATCCACGAAGAGCGTTAGACGAGTAGCTAATAAGGACAGATACAGCTTACCAAGGCAACTAATAATCGAGATATCCCTCCAGTTGTCAGGATCCGTAGGATCCCCACCCTTGGGGATATTGACGATGATTCCCTTGCCCCAAGCTTTTGGAGTCCTCTCGGCTTCTCGAATCCAGTTGAAGTACTGCGTTAAGTAGCCATTGATGTAGGCGCCGCCATACTTGAGCATCTCGTTCTTCACTTTGTCCTCGCCACAAGCTTTGTGGTTATTCAGGGCACGTTGCCTTGCAAGGACCTCCTCTTGCGTGAACGGCTTGTCCAGCTCTTCGCAAGTGTCTTCACCTACTTCGTGCTCCTTCATAGCCCGGGCCACCTCATCTCTGAAGCGATCGTTCCAGTGGAACTGCCGCTTAGCTTCGGCTTCCTCCCACTCCAGCGAGCCTGCTTCTGCACAGCACTCCACCACAACAGCCGCACTTGCCGGATTTTCCCGTGGCTTCACCGAATTTTTCCGAAATTCCTCCCACCGAGCGACCTTTTCCGGCAGCGTACACGCCGGTGAGCCATCCTCCCTTTGCACCGGCGCGGAGACCTTCGTTCTGCGTGCCCCGCCAAGCCGCTTCGCGAGTAGCCAAAAGCGCTTTGAGGATTGCTCGCGTTGACATTTGACCGCTTCTTCCTGCACTTGCTCGAGGAGGCGGACTTCTTGGCCCGAGTTGCCTTCCGAATTTGCTTGCGGAGCCGTAGCCAATTCAGACGGGCTTCCGCATTCGATTCATCCCTCCTGTATGCTGCGTAGGCCTCCCGGCGCTGTTGAATGAGCTCCTTTAGCTCCCCGTCGAACCAATTGTTGATGAAACGGGGTCGTATACATCTGGAGCCAAGGACTCGGTGCGCCGCCATTCGGAAGGACTGCGCCACTCGCTCGGTGACGTCATCTACCACCCGTTGGCTGTCGGCACCACCCGATAGGTCAAGCTCAGGCAGCTGATGCACTCCAAGCTTCTGTAGGCAATGCTGGAATACGTCATCGAACTTGTCGCGTAGATAATCCAGCGCTTGCTTCGCAGCGTGATCATTACCCGAGACACCAGCACCAATAAGCTTATCAACACGAAAGGACCTGTAAGGTTTCGCAGCCCGCTTTGGTCGGCGCTGGCCGCTCCACGTCAGTTCGGCCCATACTGCCTTGTGGTCCGTATCAAGATCATCTTCGCATACTCCGAACTTTGCTCCAGATGCCAAGCCAGGCGACGCGCAGATGTAATCGAGGAGGTGCTTGCCTGTGCCCATGCCGCGCTGCTCACGCCGGGACCACCAGTAGGACCCTTCCACTGGGCACGAGAAGCCGCTCAGATTTCGCAGGCCCGTAGCGACGAGGACAGCCGCGAGTCTCTTGCCGTTCTCCGAACGTACCGGTGCTCCCTTATCATCGACCTCCCCGTGCTGACCGACGATGCCCTCCTCTTTTCGGCTGCATGCCGGCCCGAGCTTCGCGTTGACATCCGCCACCGTGACCACAAGACCTTTGGCTCCAAAAAAAGCTATAGCTGCCTGCCAGGCCGCATACGCCTCTGACGACTCT
>WBZZ01002642.1:82500-92500 GCA_019918135.1 Paulinella micropora | reverse complement strand
ATGGGACTATGCCATAGTCATCCCGCCCGCGGAGCGTGCTCCAGACGTAGCCCGTCAACTTTTTGCTCTCAACAAGCCTTTTGCTGTGCTCGTTCCTCAGGACATGGTACAACTTACCCGACGGTCAGACCATCTCCCGTGAAACAGTACTAGCATGCCACAAGATCGTCTTCCTCGAGGACAACCTTGTGTGGCTTGTTCATAACTTTGGACTGGATCGCCATGCTGTGCTTAATATGTATGCTACTTCACATGCCCCGCGCGTCACGCGCGCGGATATCCAGTCAGCGCAGAAAGAAGATCCCCTTTTACAACCGCTTTGGGACGGATCTACATCTATCGGCCAGGGTAATACTCTTCTCTTTTTCAAGAGCGGTACAGATTATGCCTGACCGCTCCCGCCGCATATATGTTCCGAATCCCCTCATACGCAAGCTTGTCTCCCATGCACACTTGATCCAGAATCACGCAAAGGTCCCCACCCTTGCCCCATACATCCATCAGCGATACATATGGTTCGGACCCGATGGGAAAGACAGGATGCACCCCGACATTGCGGCTATCCTCGAGGATTGCCACCTTATCGCACGCCCGCCTCACACTTAATAATGGCCGCTATAACTCGATAGTCTGGAGCCATCCAGGCCAAGCTATAGGCATAGATCATGTTCATGTAGGCATCGAAGGCGTACTCGAGCAGTACGTGTTAACTATAGTCGATCTATTCGCAGGTTACATACTGTTTATTCCAGTCGTTTCCACCACTGCTGAGGAGACCGTTGAGACCATTGTCGCCCGATGGGTTTGCCTTTTTGGTTTTCCTGAGGCCATCCTGTCTGACGATCATGGATCTTTCCGTGGTAATCTTGCCAGGGCCTTCTGCAGCATGGCTGGAATCGAATGGCTCACCACCGCGCCATACTCTCACCATCAGTTAGGCATGGTAGAACGCAGGCATCAAAGCCTCTGCCGCGCTATCCAGGCACTCGCAGACAAAGACAAGAAGACTTGGCCCAAGGCCATGCCAGCTCTGTCGTTCTCGCAGAACACTTATGTCTCTATCGCCACCGGCGTATCCGCTTTTGAAGGTATGATGGCTCGCCAGCCACGTACATCTATCGATATCTTCGATTCTCCCGACGTCATCGCTGAACGCGCGGCTCGATCAACCGCCGCAATGACTAAGTCTGGCTCGACGACCGTCCAGACATCGGACCAACTCGACACTCTCCGCTTAGCTCGGATTGCTGTCACGGCGTATGTCAAGGAATACGCCTCCTTCACGCGCAAGGCTGCCAACGAACAGAAGAACAAGCAACGGCGACGCAAGCTACCAGATTGGAAGGTGGGTGACCGAGTCACCGTCTATCGCCCCAAGCAGTCAACCAAAGGTATTCCCGCCTCCTCTGTTCTTCAACACGACGGCCCTTACATTATATTGGAAAAGCCTTCCAATAACACCTTTCGCCTCCGGCACGAGCACACCAACAAGGTCCTCCGCAAAATTGATAATAACTTCCTCAAATGTTTTTCCGCCACCAATCAAATTTCTTGCGCAATTTTCCTCTTGACTGGACATTGGAAATTTATTTTTTTCTAACCATCTTTCAAAAAATGCTATTTCTTTTTTGGTCTCTTTTTCCTTTCTAATTCTCTGCCTTTTAACTTTCCTTGCATTTTCTAATTGCTTTCTTTCCTCTTGTATTTCATTGTCTCTTTGTTCGACAGCTTCGAGTCTTCGTTCTACCTCGTCAAGTTCAAGTTTAATTTGTCTTATCTTTTTTGACAAGTTTTTTTTCTTTGTCTCCAAGGCTATTTTGTCGGAAATAATTTTGTTCTTTCTTTTGTCTGAATAATATTCAAACCAATTATTTTCTTCTCTTTCAACATCATCATCGCTTGAATTTTCTTTTGCCTCATCATCAATATAATCACTCATTCTGTACAAATGGAGTCTTGTCAAGATAGAAAGTTGGCCAAAAGTGCGAAAACAAAAAGTATGATTTTTCGTTTTCGCATTCTCTGATAAAAAACATGTGATAACATTGTGTGTTGACTGAGGAAAAAAACCGAAACCAAAGCAAGCAGAATACAAAAAATTTTATTTTTCATCCTTCTCGTGGCATGGTGATGGGTGGTGTAATTAGTAAGTTGGTGGTGTTGTCCGTCATTGTCGGCGGTTCAACTCCCGCTGCTTACTTTTGAACCATTCGTGGCCACCTTTTTAATTTTTTTTCTCTTTTTTGTAAATTCCTTTTTTTCTTTTTTTTGCTTAGTATCCGTATGGTAATGTCGTGATCTGGTTTTCTTTTAGAGGTTGAATTACTCTTTTAGTGTAAGTAAATGAAAATATCTTTTGTAAATGCTCGACGTAATTGTTTTTGTCTTTTTGTTTCTTGTTATTTTGCTGTTGGTGTGTATGATTACATTTCCAGCCTCTGCTACATTCTTTGCTATACACTTTTCTCCTTTTGTTTCTAGTAGGTCTTCTAATTCTTCGTATGCCTTTTTAGATAGTTCAGTGTCTTGTACTTTCAATCCATTGCTTATGATACTAAACATATTAACCAAGTTCAATTTTTTACAAGTCTCGTAATTCATTGAAAATCCTTTTAATTTCATTTTGGTTGTTCCATCATTTAGAATGTAGCCGTATGATTTAGGACCTGCTCCAACAAATGTGGTTATCTTTCTGCTTACCTTTGTCTTTTTATCTATCAATTCGTCTGTCCATTGCCCCAGTAAATCTCCTGTCGGTATTGTTGTCTGTCATTCTTTTTCATCTACGGAATAAATTACGCTGTCTGTGTCGTGATATAACACTCTATTACCTAATCTGTCCATCATATCATACAATCTCATTTGCGCATGTGCTGTTGTAAATAGTGCTACACAGATATTTGTATTGTAGGGGTCAGATACTTTTTCAGGGTGTAGGTTGTATGAAAGTTCTAGGCATTCTTTGTTTATCATATTGATAGATACTTCATTTATCTTCTTGTCGTTTAGTATTTTGTATAGTTCTGCTTCACTCCTTACTATTTTTGTTTGTGTCTTGTTGTTTTGTTGTCCAAATTTTCCCCATAGTGAGTTAAGACATAGTTTCGCTACTGCCCTTCTACCTTCATTCTTTTCAATCTTGCTTTTATCTAATTTAATTTTCATTTTTTTTTCATAGTCCTTAATGTAATTGTCTTTGTCTTCTTCTGTTATTACATTTGATGGATATCCACTTGATTCCTGTTTCACTCTTAGAAAGGTCTTAATATATTCTTTGAATAGTTCAGTTGTCTGCTCATTCCAATGCCATAATTCATAAGTTTTGATAAGTCTGTAGCCTTTTGGATTGCTTTGTAAATAAGTGGTGTCGCCCATGTACCTGTCAGTATTCTGTCCTCGTCAGTGTGCTGACATTTGTCCTGTAATCCTTCCTTGCCACATTTATTACATAGATAATACATCATCTTTCCTCTACCTTGACATGGAAGGACTGGGTGAATTAGTCCTCTAGGTGGTAGTACTTTTATTTTTGCTATGCCAAATGCTGTTTTATTATTCAACATATCATATGCCTCTTTTCCTCTTATTGCTTTGTGGTGTTTCACAGGATAGGGGTCATAGTACATAACAGTCGGATAGAGAGAGCACACATCTATATACTTGGCATACTGATATTCACTCATAGATTTCCAGTATAGAGATAGAGCATTCATCCTTCCACCAAACATAGCATGTCGTGGATTGATTGCTTCTTGCTCAATTAATGTCTCTTCTATTGATCCTTTGAATTCTTCCTTTGTTCGTATTCTGTTCCATTGACACCCCCATATTGTTATTAATTGACTAACTTCCGGATGTTGCTTGATTAAAGTTTCGCGTAGTTTAGTTTCTTTGTATAGTTGTCCAAATGTTTTATTCACAGACCTTTCTCTGTTTAGTTCATTTCCATTGAAACACTCAGGACACCCATGCCAATAACAACCATGGAACTCATATGCCGTTTTTGTCTTTTCGTCATATCCGTCTAAGTAGGCTTTCACACCTTTGGGTAAGTTTAGTATTTTTTCTTTACCATTTAGACCATGTTGAATTTTGGCATTGTCCTTTTTTTCTCTGTATGCTAACCATTCCACACACATACGACTTGTTTTTGCTTTGTCTGTTCTGTTTGTCGGTATGACTGCTATGCTGTCCTCAGGCATGTAGTTTGCTTTGAATAGTGCCATACATGTAGATGCAATTGTCGTGTATTGAAATGGATCTATGCCAAACTCCATAAATTGCTTCCTAAACTCAATACACCCCCGCCTTAGTATATCTACATCACTATGACAATATTCAATCATTTCTTTATTGAAATCAAATACTTTGCCTTTTTGCTCCTCATACCATTTCAGGAAATCCTCTCTTTTATTCTTTGAGAATGAGTTATATCCGTAATCGTCCATGTCTGGTATTTTGCCTATGTATGTTTGATTGTCTGTTTTGTTAAAGAAGTGAGGAAAGTATCCTTTCTTCAATTCAGTAAGTCCAAACGTTTCAGGAAAGTCAGATAGAGGCATAGTTAGAAATGATAAACTATCTATAAATCTAATCTGTTCTTTCCCATTACCAATAGACATCATCATTATTTTACCACCTTCATATATCACAAATGGAGTTATGCCTTTTTCAATCAACCATTTCAATACAAATTGACAATCATACCCACGCGCATTATATGCTATGAATGTATAACCCTTATGTTTTACACCCAACGCCCAATCACAGAATTGTTCAATGTTTTTATGTATGATTGGTGTGCTGTCGGATGGGGTTTCACCCCCACCTTGTTCGTCAAGGGTTTGGAAAGGGGCGGGGCCCCTTCCATCGAAATATTGACTTTTAGAATGATTGATAATATGTGTTCCTGTCTCTTGATTTGCTTCAAAATCAAAGAATACATATTTTGTTGATGGTTCATGTATAACTTTTTTCTTTAACTCACATTGGTGCGATAGAGGTTGTAGTTCTTTGCAGTTCCTACATTTTTCATATCCACATTTATGTTCTCCTTTGTAAGTCTTAGCACAAGTGATACATTTTTTCTTTGTGTCGAATAATTTATTTTGTTTATGATTATTGAAACATTCATCATTCGGAAACTTTCTATTACACTCATTGCACGTTTTCCATTTCGAAATATTGTCATATCCTTTACATCCCTCGGTTTGACATATATTACATTTGAATTCACATGCGTGATTGTGTTCGTATCCCTTCATACATTTCTCGCAAAAGTTTCGTTTTGATAAGAATGCTTTCATACTTGTTATGGTGTCGTAATGGTTCATTGTTTTTAGTATGTATATATATTTTTTGTCCTTCATCTCAGTCTTATATACAATTTTGTCTGGATATTCAACAATAACAATGTTGTAGTCTATATGTCCAGCAAACTCACTAATTTCAGAAAGCCCGCACAAATCTTTCATGACACCAGCCTCCTCGTGCAGTTTGTTTGCTAGTTCATCTTGAATTCTGCGTCCGTCCTTGATTTGTGAATATTTGGATGCTTTTCTATCTTGCTTTTGCTACAACTATTGCCCTTGCTAAACATATGTTGTCGTCATTGTTTATTCGTATTACACCTTTCTTTTTATACATGTCTGTTTCTGTCATTGCTTTCAATCTTGCTCCTCCTTCAGGCATCCTTACACCCACAAAATTGAAATCAATAAGTTCCATTGTTGCTCCTTCTTCGTCCATATAGTTTTCGTCGTTTGATTGCAGTATAGATTCTAATCTAGTCAGTATATCTTCTAAATTGAAATCTTTTACTTTTATTAATTTTTGGTTTTGTACATTCCAAGTTGAAGGAATAGCACTAATACGTATTTGTATTAAGTCATTGTCTTTGTAAAGTGTTTTAAAGTCTTCAATTATAGATCCAATCATACCGATGATGCTTACTAATGGAAACGTTTTCACTTTTTGCGTCATTGATTTACTTAACTTAATTGTATATACAGATTGCCCCACAGGCAGATTGTGTTCAGTGTCTTTTCTTATTAGTTTATATCCATTGAACTCAATCACTTGTGGCTCGCTTTGTTTTCGTTCTCTTATTTTTTGCCCTGGTTGATGATAAAACCTTTCAGGGTCAGATAGTGCTCCCCTTGTCGTTGTTATGTCATAAAACCTAGTTCCGTTCGGCTTTTTAACATATAACTTATTTTGCCTTATCTGATATGTTATTTTTGCTTCCGCCAACTTGTCCAAGTTCCATGTGTGTCCGCCATAGTCGATGGTGTTCGCCATATATTGATTGGAATATATTTTTTCCAAAAAATATTTTTATTTTATATATAAAAATATATATATATATATAAAATATTATCTTATCTTTAATATGAAATTCAATTTTCTTTCAGGTCTCAATTTTCCCCGACGATATTCTGGAGTCTAATAAGGTCAGCCTTGGTTTTTTCTCTTTTCTCCTTTGATTTTCTCAGTATGTCTGCCTTGTTTTTTTGATAATATTCCTTTGCTCTCATAAGTGCTTTCTCTTTATTTCTTCTTTGATACTCTCTCATACGTTCAGCGTGTTTTGCCCTTGCCTCCTCCGCAGTATATGTTGGTTTTCTACCCATTTATATATAATATATTTTTTATTATATTTAAATGGAAATTAATCAAACTCGCAATAGGAGAGAACTTTCATTTTTTCAAAAAAAGATAACTAAGTCTAGCACAGCAGTAAAAACTAAGAAACAGGTTTTGATGTCTCTTCGTGTTGATTTGGCAAAAGATAGATGAGTTATCTTTTTTTTTTAGAGTTTGAGAGAAATTCAAATATGGACTATTTATTGATTAAGAATGTTTGTATTGAATTTGGATGAAATTATGTATATTTTTATTGAAATTAATAGTAAGACGAATTTATATGAAAATAGCCTTATTTTATATAAAAAGATAACTGTGCTATAGTGGTACCCTTAGTAGTAAAGAACAACATGAAGAGCTTAAATCAAAAGAGATCTGGTTCCAAAGAACGACAGTACAAGCTCAAAAGGAAAAACTGGAACAAGTGTTCCTCCAGGAAAGAATAAAAAGGACGATACAAGAGGGGAAAAAGAGAAAAAAGAGAAAGAGAGACAAAGAGGACAACAAGAAACTAAGACGAGAAAAAAACAAGCAGATCGATAAAAACAAAACAAATAAAAACAAATAAAAAGCAGAAACAAATAAAAAACTACAAAACCAACACAGAAAGAAACAAAAACAAAAGTCACAAAGACAAGATAAACAACAACACAAAGATTTTTTTAACAGTAAGCAAGGTTTAATGAGAGAGAGACGATAGAAAAAAGAAGAGCCTAATTCAAAAGAATTCTGGTTCCAAAGAACAACAGTACAAGCTCATAAGGAAAGCTGGAACTAAAGGTTCAACAGAAAGCTCCTGGAAAGAATAATATGGAAGGGAAAGGAAAGAGAAAAAGAAGATAAAAAGAAAGAAAGGAAGAAAGAAGTTAAGAAGAAAAACCAGGAAAAGAAAAGAAAACGGAGAAACAAAAAAACAACAAAGAGAAAAAACAAAAAACAAAAAAGGAGCAGGAACAAAAAGACAGGAGAGACAAAAGTTTTTTTTTTTTTTTTTATTTTTTTTATTTTTACAGTAAGCAACGTTTAATGAGAGAGAGACGATAGAAAAAAGAAGAGCCTAATTCAAAAGAATTCTGGTTCCAAAGAACAACAGTACAAGCTCATAAGGAAGTGGAACTAAGGTTTTTTTATTATTTTTTTTTAATTTTTTATTTTATTATTATTATTATTACAATAAGCAAGGTTTAATGAGAAAGAGACGATAGAAAAAAGGAAGAGCCTAATTCAAAAGAATTCTGGTTCCAAGGAACAACAGTACAAGCTCATAAGGAAATCTGGAACTAAGGTTCAATAGAAAGCTCCTGGAAAGAATAATATGGAAGGGAAAAGAAAGAGAAAAAAGATAGAAAGAAAGAAAGGAAGAAAGAGGTAAAGAAAGACCAGGAAAAGGAAAGAAACGGAGAAACAAAAACGGTAAAGAAAGAAAAAAGCAAAAAACAAAAAAGGAGCAGGAACAAAAAAACAAGAGAAACAAAAGAAACAAACAAACAAGCGATACAAAAGAAACAACAACAAAACAAAACAAAAACAAAAACAAAAAGACGACAATAGAGGCAGTAACAAACACAAAAAGCAAAACAAACAAACACAACGCCAGACAGTGGCAAGGGAGACGATACTGAACTAGAAGGTAAGAGCGGAAAGTGCCAGAAAAAGCTAAGACATAACTAACATGGGCGCAAGTGAGATCCATTGACAGTCAGTGAGATTTTTTTTTTACAGTAAGCAAGGTTTAATGAAAGAGACGATTTTTTTTTTATTTTTTTTTTTTTTTACAGTAAGCAAGGTTTAATGAGAAAGAGACGATAGAAAAAAGGAAGAGCCTAATTCTTTTTTTTAATTTTTTTCTTGTTTTTTTTTTCAGTAAGCAAGGTTTAATGAGAAAGAGACAAAAGCAAAATACAGAAGAGCGTAAATAAAAAGAAATCTGGTTCCAAGGAACGACAGTGCAAGTTTATTATTATTATTATTATTATTATTATTATTATTATTATTATTATTATTATTATTATTATTATTATTATTATTATTATTATTATTATTATTATTATTATTATTATTATTATTATTATTATTATTATTATTATTATTATTATTTCTTTTTATTACAGTAAGCAAGATTTAATGAGGAAAGAAAAAGAGGAAACAAAGTACAAAAGATTTTTTTTTTCAGTAAGCAAGGTTTAATGAGGAAAGAAAAAGAGGAAACAAAGAAGAACAAAAGATAAAGAACTTAAAGACGAGCTTAAATCAAAAGAGATCTGGTTCCAAAGAACAACAGTACAAGCTCAAAAGGAAAAACGTTTTTTTTAATTGTTTTATTTATTATTATTATTTTTTTTTACAGTAAAGCAAGGTTAGTGAGAAAGAGACGAAAAAAAAAATAATAGTAAAGAAGAGCTTAATTCAAATGAATTCTGGTTCCAAGCGACAGTACAAGCTCATAAGGAATCTGGAACTAAGGGTCAACAGAAAGCTCCTGGAAAGAGTAAAATGGACGAGAAAGAAAGAGAAAAAAGATAGAAAGAAAGAAAGGGACAAAGAGAAAAAGAAAAAAACAAGGAAAAGAATAGAGAACGAAGAAAAAAACAACAAAAAAGGATAAAAAACAAAACGCAAGAGAGAATAGAAACAAAAACAAAAGAAAAAAAAACGAAACAAAAGAAACAAAAACAATACAAAAACAACACAAAAAGACAACAACAGAGGCAGCGACAAACACCAAAGGCAAACACAAACAAACAAACACAAGGCTAGACAGGCAAGGGAGACGATACTGAACTAGAAGACAAGAGCAGAAAGCGCCGGCAGAGGTCAGACATAACTAACAATCGGCGCAAGTGAGATCAATTGACAGTCAGTGAGACAGCCCTTAAGGAAACTGCAGCACCTAACGCAATTCACTCGCACCCAGAGGCTGTCGTAGCCAGGAGGGTGGTGTGCAGAGCGTAGTAAGGCTCGACGTGGCGTACTCGCGACGCGATTATGCCGAGTGCTGCAATATCCATAAGGACCAGCGCAAGCCTGGCAACCTCATAGACATGCAGCCTCAAGCTACTCGAGCCAAACCACTCCGCACCCCACTCCCCTCATAGACCAGAAGAAGCTCCACAAGCCACAACCATAAACATAAAGCTATACCGCACATGAACATGACCAAACCTAACAAGCAGCAGCATGTAAGAAAATCGAAAAGGAAAAGAAAACAAAGGGGAAAAGAAAGAGAAAAAGAGGGAGAGCCTTGCATACAGTAAAAAAGAGAGAGAGAGAGAGAGAGAGAGAAGAAGAAGAAGAAAAAAGAGATAGAGAGAAAGGATAAGAAAGAGTCGAACTTCCTCGTCATTTCAGTTCAAGA